>CM068827.1:1417500-1652500 GCA_028554795.2 Sinohyriopsis cumingii | reverse complement strand
GTTAAATTTTCGGCGGTTAGATAATGCCAGCCCTGCTTGGCCTAGCTAAACGAGGATTATATGTTTCCTGCAATATGTCCATTGAAATAAGTTTGTTATTATTTGCTGAATTTATCCTTCTAAATATTCCGTGAGCTATTGGTTTGCATACATTTCCGGAAGCAATTGGTTTGCATGCATTTGTTTCGAATGTTATTTTAGTCCTATATTCTAAGAATTCCATGCATTACTTCTGATACAAATTGTGTAAATATGTGAATATGTAAGTCTTAATGACACGGATCATGCTAGAAATTGATTTTACTATATCTGAAAATGTTATATCAAAGAATTTCTAGTTAGCAAGCAATTTAGTTAGGACAAGGAGTGAAGTCGATTAATTCATTTTTTTGCGACCGACATCGTTATCCATTACCCACAGTTGGACGTAACAACTTATCAGAGTGGTCTAGTTATGTCATTATTCCAGTTAGAATACGGACAGCAGCTAGGAAAAGCTCTTTAATGTATTGATGATAAAGGTCTTATGTTACGTGTCACGAATGCCGAAATTTCCTTTGCACTTTCCGTTTGTGGAATTTGCCAAAATCCTTTCAGAAGGTCAAATTTGGTGACACAAATGGCATTTCCGATCTTATTAATACAGTCATCGATGGTAATGGGAATGAATCTGTTTTGGTCACACTATTCACTTTCCTATAATCAGTACACAAATACTGAATTTCTTTTTTCAACTATTCCTGTTTGAGAGGGTTCGTCATGTACGGGTGTTGTTTCACAGGTTTAGAATTTACAATTTAAACCGCATGGAAAATGTGTTTGTTCCTGAAGGAACATCTGGACATAAGTGCCCATATTCAAATAATAACTGTTAAGTTCACTTCTTTCTTGCTCTTGCAAATGTGAAAGTTTCTGGTCCAGATCTTTCATAATTTCTGAATTCCGAATATTTGTCACTCCAGTATCAGTAGAATCCGATGATATTCCTTCACATAAATCTTCACTGAGTGGGACAGGTACAACTAAATTAATTGCATGTTTAACCTGGCTATCTCTGTCAGTATACTGGTACTCCTATAACTTATTTAGATCCCAGGAGCACTAATATTATAATTTTACTCATTCATTTTCTTCTTAACCTTGTAAGGGCCGCAATAACTAAACTGAAGAAAATTTGGAAGAATGAGCAAGAGAGACAGAACTCCATTATTGCCAAACGAAAAAAGTCTCTCAATTGAGGTTCTGTTAAACCTTAATTTCACTTTTGACTTGAATTGCGGAATGCTAAATTCAAACAAAATAGCCTGGAAAGTTCGAAACCAAAAATTTGACTCTTGACCTGATTGGATAGATTTGGGAAGGCCAAATTATGTATGAAAAAGTATCAAATTTTTAATATTCCTCAAAGGAATTACCTCTGGAAACCTTGTTGACACATATATAACGGTCAACAGGTATTGGTTACCTGACTTGGTCTTAGGAAAGGGACCAACACAATCTACCATAATTCTACTAAATTGTTCGTCTAAGGCAGGAATAGGTTGTAGATGATCCTTAGGTATTTTCCGATTGAGTTTCCTTCCATTTGACAGGTATGGCAAGATCTAGAGTATTTACCAAATCAAGTTTGATTTGGGCCAATAGAAGTGAGTTAAGATCTTGTGATAAGTATTATTGATCCCTAAGTGACCTGCCAATGGAGTTTCATGGGCTATACTAAGTATGTTCTGTCTGTTAGGTTTTGGAACTACAATTTGATAGTTCACTGACCATTCGTCATCAGCAGGTACCCTTGGGACGTCTCCAGTTTGCCTTAAGAACTCCAGTTTTAATGAAATAACAGACAGGAACTTCAGTGGCTTCAGTTTCACTAACAGCCCTTTGAAACATACTGGAGATCTTTGGATCTTTTTCCTGTTCAACGACAAGTAATTGTCGTTTATCAACCTGATATGTCACTATGGACACAGTTTTTTAACTCCAAAAGTAATATAAGTGTTTTGAGACTTTCATACTCTTATTCAACTTTCTTGGCTAAGCACCATCTATCAAATAACTGCTTTTTTCTCTAGCAAATTCGACATGAGTTTCTCCAGCTTATTTTCTGTAGTTTCTTAATTTTTGCCGATAAGCTTTAGGGACTAACTCATATCCCCTTAAGATGCATTCTTTAACTACATCATTGTCACCACTTTGGTGAACTGACAGAGAACGGTAAATATCACTAGCTTTACCAGTGGGTACACATTGTAATAATTGAGTCCAATGCTCCCTTGGCCATTTCAAATTTTCAGCTACCTTTTCAAAATAAGGAAAATATTCGTCTACTTCTTTTTCTCTGAAAGAGGGCACTAATCTAATATTTTTTGCAAGATCAAAACTTAAATTTGGATTAGAAGTATGAATATGCTTTTCACTTGCCAGTTCCATTTCTTTCATTCTAAATTGATATCCCCTCTCTTGTTTCTCTTTCTTCAGCTGTAAATGCATTTTCTCTTTCTGTAACTGTATTTGCATCTGTTTTTCTTTCTCTCTTTCTTCTGCTTGTAAATGCATTTGTTCTTGTTGTAACTACATTTGTCTTTCTTTCTCTTTTTCTTCCGCTTGTAAATGCAATTGTTTTTCTTTATATCTTTCATGTCTCTCTCTCCTCTTTCTCAAATTGTAACTTTATTTCTTCTTTTTCTTTCTCCAATTTCATTTGTTCATTTTATTTTTCCAATTTCATTTTTCCTTTTCTTTTTCTAATTGCAATTGCATTTGCATTTGTTTTTCTTCTTTTCTTTCTGAAGTTCCAGCTTCCTCAATTCTACTTCCATCTTGTATCTTAATTCTAATTCCTTCGTTTGTATGTCAGAGTCTGATACAGACAAAATATAGCAAAATTTAAAACGTTATAAAACGGTTAAACAAATGGAAGAATAATTAATTAAATTTCCTAAGCAAATTTACTATCATGAAATTTTGGACATCAAACTATAATTTGCCGGTTGATACTGATCGATGGAATAAAAATCCATACGAAAAAATACAATGTACCAAATGTCAGACTATTGTTCTGGGTGATGAATTCCATTGCCAGTTGGAGTGTGATTTCTTTAAAAACTGACTGAGGTCTGGACAGCTGCCTAATACCGATTTCACGTTCCAACCGTTTTTTCGACTCTTTTATACCTTAAGCGAAATACATCTATATCGTTTTCTTTTAGATCATTGATAGTTCACCTTAGTTTGGAAAACTAGTTGTACTTGTAATATGTAGATAATCCGTGTTTCTCCCTCTTGCTCTCTCTCTGTCTCTCTCTCTCTGTCTCTCTCTGTCTCTCTCTCTCTCTCTCTATCTCTCTAATAGAAATTTTCTGAGTATGATTTTTGATAATGAAGTTCTGTTCTGTTCTCTTTTCTTCTCTTCTGTTTGCAACACTATTTGCAAGGCATGCACGTAGAGACCTTGATCGGCGTATAAATGCTATAATTTATATTATGATTTTGTTACCATAACTGCATATATCAATTGCATCATACTTCCTGAGAGATTCATTTTTCGGTCAATATTTGTTTTTGTTAAAAAGTGTTGGCAACTTTATTTGAATACCATGAATATGATGAAGCAGGCAAAGTCTTTACAGTTTTATTGGTTTGTCCTAAAATTCAAAATATATACGAAGAGGTAAAACCTTGGACTATAATGTTCGCAATAAGATGGAAAATTCGAATAAAACGACTATGAAGTGTTAGGTTTTTTGCATATATTGGCAGCGTAAATACACTTTCTGTATTAAAAAAGAAAATTGGTTGCTCACAAATGTTTAGAAACATTTATATCAACGGAAACTGCTTTGAGTTCCTCTGTCAAATTCCAGCATTATCTGCAAAAATGAATTATGCATTTTTTTTATCTTAATCGATATTTAACACTACTGAGATAAATGTGTTGCTATCATACCAACGTTGAGTTAGAATCCTCAAAAGATATCACATAAATTATAGAAGATATAGAGCTTTTAGTCGGCGGCATCACTAAGTAAAACCGAGAAGGTCGAATAAGTACAGAGTGTAAAGCTGGTAATATTATGGGATCATGCCAATCCTACTCGTTGCTGTGAGAAACGAAGTGATGACATTTGGCATTTCGGAAATTTGACATTTCGGAAAAAATATACTAAGTAGTAAATACTTTACAACATCTACGTCTTATTTATTTATTTATTTGTATTTTTTTTTTGGGAGGTGGGGGTTGTTGTTGTTGGACGGCTCAGGTTTTCATTATGGAATAAATACATTGTCCTGCAAATATATTTACTTACAAACAGAGAAGATAAGTGAAGGTTAATACTAAATAAGGAGATCAAACACTCCTATGAAAGATGGCACTCCTTGTAGTTTGTTCACAACTATGCTTTTGACATGGAACTGTAGATAATAAAAACTGAAGGACAAAACAGACAAGAAATTACGTCAACAAAATAGTTCAGATGCCAGAGAAGAATGGCGCAGTTCTAGCAATGGTTAGTGAATTTACATGGTTATGACTTTTCTAGAAGATTTTGTATGTAAGAAGCTATCAGTTTGCATGCATTAGTGTTTTTTTATATGAACAATACGCAGATGAAATTTATTGGTTGAAATTGTGACATAAGTAAAAATAAACTGTTTCGAGAAGGATAACCCTAATTCTGTGCTAGAGCTTTTGTACACATTTAAGGAAGATGACTGGTTAATCAAACTTTTTTGGATATGGTATACATAACACAACAATCTTGGTAGGTTTCTCACTTTAACACGATAATTCTCTACTATTCCATCATCGTGCACTTACCATTTATATTTTAAAGATTAATATAACATTTGCTACAGGATTCATCAAGAAACATAAAAATCAACAAAAATAAAAAAATTCGATCTGGAAAAAATATCCGCGCTCTAGGGGATCCGTATTTGTATTCCTAAAATCCGCACAAATTGCGCAGAAATTAATTCGTGCACGTGACCATTCTACGATTCCTCATAATATTATTAAAAATGGCCCTAATGTTGCCAGAATAAAGGTAATAGTAACAATAACATGGGCTGTTTTTTGAATGGGTAATTTTATTTAAAAGAAATTTAGAACATACTATTTGAGTGCGATGAGGGTGGCATGATGCTGGATTCACCAGCTAGTGTGCTCAAATAACAAGGGCTAGCGCACATCAAAAGATGGCACCATTCCAATCTAACAAAACAGAAGATAGTTTGCACAACAAATTGCGTCAGTCACATGATGATAGTGATAGCAGATGTACGCCGTGGAGTCTGGAACGGTTCCAAAATTCCTTCGGTTATTCTTAAGATTTACGAGGTCAAGTCGAAGTTTCCAACACACTAGATCACTAGGTTATGTTTACATCTCGCCTTAATAAACTCCGTTCCTACCCGAATTAAGGCTCCATGTTGTCACAAAATACAACAACAAATGTTAGAGAAAGTAATTTATACAACACACACGTAAACAAAACAGCCCACTATAAACAATACACCGTGGAATGACAAACAAAGCCAAAAAAATAAATAATGAAGAGTGAACATTGTTGGGCCTTGTATGTAAAGTTTTTTTTTGTAGATGAAAGAGGCGAATTTTCTGAACACTCTTTAATATCATCGTGGTATCACCGTGTCTTTTGTGCCAGCTAGCTAGACCTGGAAAAGGAAACTATGACTTTTGTGCCAGCTAGCTAGACCTGGAAAGGGAAACTATGTCTTTTGTGCCAGCTAGCTAGATCTGGAAAGGGGCTAAACCTGGAAAGGGAAACTATGACTTCTGTGCCAGCTAGCTAGACCTGGAAAGGGGCTAGACCTGGAAAGGGAAACTATGACTTTTGTTTTAACAGTGGGGAAATAATGAAATACAGGTGTAAGAAAAGCTATAGTTGAAGAATGGATGTACACATTGGTGATGTAAAATTGGCAGGACCGGATTGACGTCTTCAAGGGCCCTAAGCACTAAAATATTACGGTGCGCAACCCCCCCCCCCAAAAAATATGAAACTCGCTCCCCCCTTAAACAAAACCAATATTAAAAGCTAAAAGGGTGGAAAAATACCAGTGTGCCATCATTTCAAATCAAAATACATGTACATGCAGATCGAAATGGTCATATATAATTCATTCAGTTTTATCATCAACAAATTATTTGAATTTTTCTGGTGCCCCTGTTGCTGGTCCCTAAGCACGTGCTTAGTGTCATTAATAGGCAATCTGACACTGCATATAGGTATTGGGGCCGTTGACATTCAACGAAATGTAGCGGACAGAGGAGAGTTTGTGTTTGATTCTGGAGCGAATGGGTTGCCAGTGGAGGATGCTGATCACTAGAGATGAGTGTTCAGTTCTTGGTGCTACAAGGAGCAGCAGAGTTTGAACTAAAAATGAATTTAATTTCTCTTCCTCTTAATGTACATTGCATATTTACCTACGCTTCGCAAGTGATGGGCCAACATTTACTTAAATGTATCTTTGTGTCGAGTCCAGAATGCAAAATATTATTTGTATGGCTTTCTCTAAGATAAACCGAATCATTTCATTCAGCGACATCGAACATTGAATTTGTAAAATAAATAATAATAATATTACCAAATCTCCATGATTTTATTCGTACTTCAAATGCAAATTGCACTGGATATCTGCGTCATATAATTCCTATCTTCAGAACAAAAGAAAGAAAACGCCGGGGCACAAACTTGCATCAGATATGTAGTATATAAACTTAGAAATACTGTTTTTTCTTCTCCTGAAAAGATATTTCTTTGAACCACTCCAATCATAAAGCTGGAATGGTAATCAATATACCTCTGTTGTTACTCTCGCCATCTTCGCTAGCCAAGGTTCCGATATGTTAACCCTATCTCCACCTTGGCGGATCGAGCAGATATTTAAGTACTTTGTCCTAGCGACATCAATAGGATTTCATGAGTTGCCTCCCTAAGTATGTAATGCTAACTAACCAAAAGCGTGTCACATCGGTGCATTGTGCATCGGCCGAAAATAGTGAAGGCAAATGACTTCAAAACGACACTTTGTAACATTGAAAATATGACTACGTACCAGAAAGAAGCCTTTACGGGTGTATTTGAGTCAAAGGTATTTGTAGAAACCTGGGCCGGCAGTGGAAAATTCCTTATTTATGAGTCCATTCGAATTGTTAGCTCCCCTTGTCTCGATCATGGAGGAACAGTGTTCGGATTTGAACAACATAATTTTGATTGGATGCGGTGGTTTGTCGCTGCAATCAACGAAATTCACATACCCGAAGCACATAAATATATGTTCGATCCGCCAAAGGGTAGATAGGATTAACATTTCTGAACCTCGGCTAGTTATCTAGGAGATAATCGACCACGATGTTATTGTCATCATATAATCGAGTGTAACTCATTGCTCAGCATGCCGTTGTAACTGGTTGCATCCGGTAATCTGAAATTCATCGTCGATGACTGATCAGAGTCGTCCTTTTCCTGTTATTTCTATCTTTCCAACCTACTTTTGCTCATCATCCGTACTAGGTTGTCCGCTGTCTTTTCACACTGCCTCATACACATATGGAGCGATTTATTCCTCCAAATAAATAAAACGCTACTTAAATATTATCAGATTTTTCTAGCTTAGAACAATATTCCCACTCAAATGTCAATTATGGTCTTATGTAACGCAAGAGGCTAACTCTAATATGGTCTTATGGTAACGCAAGAGACTAACTCTGATATGGTCAGTTTTGAGCATGATACACACACACACACACACACACACACATACACACACACCTCTGTTAGGAATAATTTAATTTAAATTATTTTTGATTTAATTTGTGTTTGATTTGATTTATATTTGATTTAATTTATATTTGATTTAATTTGTGTTTGATTTGATTTGATCGTTTGTGGATTTTGGAATCTTTTTATTTTCTTTACATGTCAATGTAATGTAATTTTGTTCACAAGGAATTTGATATTTTCCAGAAAATTCAGTTTTACCTGAATCTTTCCATAATCTTCACATAAATACCTGTGTCCGAATTTAGAGACTTTTTGGTCTCAGATCTAACGCAGACCGGTGTGAACTGCAAACAGAAAGATGAACCTTTGCAAAAAGTAGGATAAGATGGGCATTTGGAATAAAGAGTGGTCTCGATACGAAAATGATGGGTCCGTTGAGCAAAAAAAAAAAGGTAGAAAGGTAGACAGATTCGCCCGTAGTAGGAATCAGATTTTCGAATTTTCCATCCTATTGCGACATTGTAGTCCGAATTTCACCTCTTCCTATATATTTTGAATTTTAGGACAAACCAATTAAACTGTAAAGACTTTGCCTGCTCCATGATATTCGTTGTATTCGAATAACGTTGCCAACACTTTAATAAAAATAAATATTGACCAAAATATTAATCTCTCAAGAAGTATGATGCAACTTATATATGATATCAGGGTAACAAAGTCATAACACAAATTGTAGCATTTATACGCCGATAAAAGTCTATACGTGCATGCCTTGCAAATATTGTTGCAAAGAGAAGAGAAGAGACGAGACGAGAAGAGAGGAGAAGAGAAGAGAAGAGAAGAGAAGAGAACAGAAGAGAAGAGAAAAGAAAAGAAGAGGTACTTCATTATAAACAAAATCATATTCAGGTAATTTCTTTTACATAAGAGAGAGAGAGAGAGAGAGAGAGAGAGAGAGAGAGAGAGAGAGAGACAGAGAGAGAGGGGAGGGAGAGAGACAGAGAGAGAGAGGGAGAGGGAGAAACACGGATTATCTACATGTTACAAGTACAACTAGTTTTCCAAACTAAGGTGAGTTATCAATGATCTAAAAGAAAATGATATCGATAAATTTCGCTTAAGTTATAAAAGATTCGCAAACAGTTAGAATGTGACATAGGCATAGGCAGCTATCCAGACCTCAGTCAGTTTTTAAAGAAATCACACTCCAACTGGCAATGGAATTCATCACCCAGAACAATAGTCTGACATTTGGTACATTGTATTTCTTCGTATGGATTTTTATTCCATCGATTAGTATCAACCGGCAAATTATAGTTTGATGTCCAAAATTTCATGATAGTAACTTTAGTAGTAAGGTGGGGTACATTAGCGACAATGGGAATTAGCATTACAGAGACCCCTGGGTCAGATTAGCGACAAGGGAAATTTAACATGGCGAAAAATCGTGGGTCAGATTAGCGACAAGGGAAATTAACATGGAGAAAAATCGTGGGTCACTCTAGCGACAAGGGGAATTTAACATGGAACTATAGTGTGGGTCTGTCTAGCGACAAGGGGAATTGAATATGGGATTTTTTTTTTTTTAAATTTTTAAATTTAAATTTAAATTTAAATTTAAATTTAAAAAAGGGTAGGCAATGGAAAGGCTATCTCTTTTCGAGAAATATGGCTGGCCCTGAAAAGAGCCTTTGGGTTTATGTTAATGTATTCATTAACATAAATGGTACCGCATTGGTCTTCTTCTTGTCCTTAGGCTACGTCTCACTGTTGGTCCGTAAATCAGCACTCTTTTCAGGCATCCTTGTCTTTCAACGTAGATCCTACGTATCCACAGGCTGGTGTTTGTCCTGTGGACAACGGTCCACTTGGATCGGACATACGTGAGCATGTCCGTCCGGAACATCATGGAAGACACAAGCGTAGAAGATTGCACATCGGTCCACATCTTGAAGCGACGAGAACAAGTGAATCAATGCAGTGAACTGCGCTTATTTATAGGAAGGATTGAAACGGATTGAATTCATTCACCAATCCGAACACGCGTTACAAAATTCAGTCAGCTCGCATCCAATCCGAAGAGAGCAGTCTGTGACGTCACGTGGTCTATATAGATTCGTTAGCGCTTGTGTGCAGTCAATCTATGCGACAGTGATTCAACATGACGGAAACTCAGAAAACGATCCATTGGGGTGCACCAGCAGGGGAGACTGCCCAAGGGAACCCGGACTTACTTTCAGAAGAGGTACATTGGGATTTTGTGGATTTTCTTACCTCGCAAGAATTTGTTCCGGAAACTTCGTTACCTTCTTCATTACCGCAAGTGGAGAATTTTAGACAGAGACAGAAAGAAGAATTGGAGAAATTTATGCAACGACAAAAGGAAGCGGAACAAGCTTTTCTCCTACAGCAACAGCAACAGCAACAAGAAGAGGTAAGAAAAAAACAACAGCAACAACAGCAAGAAGAAGTAGCAGCAAAGAAACAAGAGGGTGAAAATCAAACGGCTACGGTACTGTTGGACATTTTAGCGGAGTTAAGAAGTCTGAAACAAATGTATCAGACTTCTTTATCACGACCGAAGAGAATACGACCTTCCCGAGCTAAACACGCCAACCCTGTGACTAAGCCTGTCGTACCACCCTTACTGATTTCAACCCAATCATCAGAAGTAGGCCTTGGCCGTGGCAAAGGCTTAAGGCAGTTAAAGTTGATTGGTTAAACTCACCCCTACACCAAAATAAAAAGGCCCTTTTCAGGGCCACCCACATTTCTCGAAATGAAATACAATTTCAATTTGCCAATAACTCAAAAATAAACCCCACCCATTTTACCTTATAGTACGTGTCTGTGTATGAGTGCGTGAGTGTAGCTTCTTATTTTAAAATCAAAACTCAAAGACACTTACCTTATATCATTCATGTATTCTTTTATCCATTGTTTTACAATCCAATTCACAATTCACCACAGAACACTTTAATTAAAAGTTCATTGACTTCTTCTTTCTCCTTGTTTAGTCTCTCTGTTTTTTTAATTTCTTCACCGGTTTTTCCTCATTTTCTTCCCTTCTTCTTTTCGTCTCCTGTTTCTTTGCTTCTTTTAAATAGAATTGTCTTCTTTCTTCCTCTTCTTCCTCTGAAGAATCCCTCTCTTCTTTCGAAGAATCCCTCTCTTCTTCCGAAGAATCCCTCTCTTCTTCTGAAGAATCCTTCTTTTCTTCTGACTCCTCTTGTTTCTTTTTTGGGCAATCTGGAGACCAATGTCCTTTTTCTTGACAATAATAACAGGTATCTTGACTTTTGTCTTTTTTAGCCCCTGTTTTTTTTTTCTTTTTTGACGGTCTGGACACTCTGAAGACCAATGCCCTTTCTTCTGACAGATATAGCAAGTATCTTGACTTTTATCTCGAAAGGAAGGAGAGTAGTCCGTCGGCTGGTCTGAAGAGAATTTTCTAATGACCCCTCGCAAAGCTCTGACGAAACGTTCCATCTGGGTAGTCTCTTCCATTATTGTGCTCGGCTTGAGAGTGAAATGAATAGTGAAAGGACAAGACACACACCCTTTTTATATACGCTGGTTTGCCAAGACTATAAATTAGTCTATGGTGTTTAAACTTGAGTCATTTGACGTTTTGCACTCAAGATGAAACGATCCCATTCATTCGAGAAGAAGAAGAAAGTAAGAGGCAGAAACGTGATCTATCGCCTCGTACCAGGGCTGAAATCTTGGCACAAATTCATGCCAGTGATTTTGAAGAGGACATGAGTGAACCAGAATCCGAACCCTCTAAACCAAGTTCACCACCCTTAGTCAACCCTGAAAAGTACTATTCCATTCGAGAGACGGAAAAGCGCTCCTCTAGAAAATTTAGAACCACGGCTTACACCTACACGGTGAAGTTTAAAGATTTCAAGGCCGACGTACCCTTGGAGAAAGCAGAAGGGTTTATCACCGAGAATTGGGATTCTTTGCTCACCGCACTCAAGCGACAATGTCAAGCCAAAGAAGACGATCGCTTGACACTATCCATAGATCACGACGGTTTGAAATCCCCTGTTTGGATCGAGTTTAGCAGACCCGCTAAACTGACCCCTTTCAAAGTCATGGACAAGATACAACAGGTGCAACAATCTAATGACCAGTTTGACATCACCGATGGTAAAGCCACACTGAAAATGGCCCACGTCTCTCCTCCTCAAGGAACTGGATGCAAAAAGATGTTATTGGTGGACGACCTTCGCAACGCCAAAAAGAGTCTCGTCCGAATTAACAACCCTCAAGACCAGATGTGTTTAGCCCGTGCCATCGTGGTGGGACGAACCTATGCCAACAAGAACGACACGGTAGAACGGAAACGAACCTGGAAAACTATTCAACGATGCGATCGAGCCAAACAACGAAATGAAGCAGAACTCCTGTTGCAACAAGCCGGACTGTCCAAAGACACACCCTGTGGCATTCCTGAGATGCAAAAATTGCAAGATGCCCCAGCTCCACGCTACACCTTGAAAGTGCACCCTCAAGAAATGCGTGGAACTCTGTTGTTTCGAGGCCAAGATTTTAAGGACGGAAAATACATTCATGTCTATCATCACGATGACCATTTCGATACCATTACCAGTATCACTACGGATCACTGCCATCTCACCTCTGTCTGCGGCGGTTCGAGTCTAAGATTCAGCCAATGTGGGCATGTGAGAAAGCTTGCCAGTAGCTTCTCGTGGGTCGGTGGTTCTTTCCGGGGTTTTCCGGGTTCTTCCTCCACCATTAATACTGGCCGCCATGTATAGCCCATCGTGCTGAAAAATGGCGTTAAACCCCACAACAACAACAACAACAACAACCAGTATCACTGGATTCCTGGGATACAGTTATTATTGTGAGAAATGCGACTATGGTTATAACAATCGAGAGCAACACAAGCATTGTGGAATGAAATGCCCAGGATGTTTGGCCTCTCCACCCTGTCTGAGCGAAGGACCAGTGCCTTGTTCGACTTGTTTGCGCACGTTTGTCAGTCCTACCTGTTACCAACAACATTTGAAAACACAAGGTTCACAGAAGAAATGTGCTTGTCAACTCCTGAGATTGTGCCCTACCTGTGGACAAGGCACACTTACCAATAATGCCAAGGCACACGTATGTCGAGGAAAGAAAAAATGTCACATTTGTCACCACATCGTGGACTTGGAACACCAATGCTACGTGCAAAAATACCAACCCCCACCAGAGAAAGAGGACGGTCACAAGAAGAAAGGCAATTTCATCTTTTACGATTTCGAATGCATGCAAGAGACTGGCATTCACATTCCTAATTTCTGCGTGGCTCATCGAGCGTGCGAGAAGTTCATTCAAGAACCTATCTTCAGTTATTGCCCTCACTGCAGCAAGATTCCTGGAGGACGTGAAAAAATCTTTCGGGGACCAAACACGTTAGCCGATTTTGCCCAATGGGTCTTAGACCCCATCGACAAGACGTGGGGCCAAGAGGACATCGAACGTTACGGAGATTGTCATCGTCATGCCACGGTGATGGCTCACAATTTCTCCGGATACGATGGACAGTTTCTTCTCAGATACTATACGGAACAAGGCACCGAACGTCCTAAAGTGACTTTGAACGGAGCCAAAATCATTTTCATGCAAGTGGGACAAGTACAGTTTAAAGATTCGATGAGTTACTTGGCCATGCCTTTGAGCCGAATGCCTAAAACGTTTGGAATGACAGAAATGGCTAAAGGGTACTTTCCACACTTTTTCAATACGGAAGCCAATCAACATGCCGTTCTACCCCATTTGCCTGAGGCTCACTATTACGACCCCGACAACATGCGTACCGAACAACGAGAAGCTTTCTACGCTTGGTACCAGGCTCATGCCTCTGACCCCTTCGACTTTCAGGAAGAAATGTTAAAGTATTGTCGTTCCGACGTGGACATTTTACGGCGTTGCTGTGGAAAATTTCGAGAACTGTTCATGGAACACGGAGGGGTCGATCCTTTGAAAGAAGCTTGCACCATTGCCAAAGCGTATTCCTTAGTGTACCGCCAACGATTCATGCCTGAAAACACCGTGGCTGTCATCAGTCCTCAAACGACCCACTATGTCAAGCGTCAATACTCGGTCAAAGCCCTACGTTGGTTACATTACTTGTGCGACAAGGAAGACAAATGGATTCAGCATGCCCGCAACGGAGGAGGCGAAAAGACCATCGGAACGTATTCGGTCGATGGCTGGGACTTATAAAACCCCAAGATCGTGTACGAGTTTAACGGTTGCTTATTTCACGGATGTCCCGTCTGCTACCCTGACCGTGACACTAAAAATCAGTTTTTGCAACAAACCATGGAAGACTTGTACCAGGACACTTGTCAGCGACGCCTAAAGTTAGAACAGCAAGGATACCAAGTGGTGGAAATGTGGGAACACGAGTACGATCACCGTTTGAAAACCGATCCCGAGTTTAAACGCCTCGTGGAAAGTTACCAGTTCATGGACCCGCTGAACCCGAGGGATAGTTTGTACGGAGGAAGGACCAATGCCACCTGTTTGCTGTACCAAGCCGACGAATAGAAAGGAGAAGAAATCAAATACTTGGACGTGTGTTCGCTGTATCCCTACGTGTGCAAATATTGTCGCTTTCCTGTAGGGCACCCGCAATTGTTCACGGAACACATCGACCTGAAAAACATTCGACAATACGAAGGCTTGATCAAGTGTAAAGTTTTGCCTCCCACGAACCTATACCATCCCGTCTTACCTCACCATTGTCAAGGCAAACTGATGTTTCACTTGTGCCGTACTTGTGCCGAAACGTACAACCAGGACCAGCCTTGTCATCACAGCCAGGAAGAACGTGCCTTGACGGGAACCTGGGTCAGCGTGGAATTGTTCAAAGCTCTGGACATGGGATACCAACTGTTAGAAGTGTACGAAATTTGCCACTTTCCCAAGACACAACAGTACCACAAGGGTGACCCTACTCAGAAAGGCATTTTCGCCGACTACGTGGATGCCTTTTTGAAACTGAAACAAGAAGCCAGCGGCTATCCTTCCTGGTGTCACACTCCTGAAGACCAAATACAATTCAAAGAGAAATACTATGCACAAGAAGGCATCTCTTTAGACCACATCGAAAAAAACGAAGGCAAGCGATCGTTTGCCAAAGTGATGTTAAATTGCTTGTGGGGTAAAATGGCACAACGACCGTGTTTACCCAAGACGGAATATTTGACAGAACCTTCCCGCTACTTCCAGATGATTCACGACAAAACCAAATACATGAAACACGTGGACGTCTTTCGAGAGGATTTGATCTTGGTCAATTACGAAGAAGATCTGGACTTTGTACAAGACGACCCTTTTGGAAATGTCATCATTGCGGCTTACGTGACAGCTCATGCTGGCTTAAAATTGTACGAAGCTTTAGAACTGTTAGAAGAACGCGTCCTGTACTTTGACACGGACAGTTGCATTTACATCCATCACCCTATTCAACAGCACCCTGACATCGAAGGAGACCGTTTAGGAGCCTGGACAGACGAGCATCCCGACGACAAGATTCTAAGTTTCGTCAGTGGTGGTCCCAAAAATTACGGCTACGAATACCGGGACAAACAAGGAGAAGTGCACACGACGTGCAAAGTGAAAGGACTGACTCTGAATCATCGTACCAGTCGAGTGGTCAACTTTGGGGTATTGAAAGAAGCCTTGCAATCGGGAGAGGATGGAAACTTTAAAGTGACCACCTATCAACCGAACAAGATTGTACGTTTACCCACTCACCACATCGTCAGTCGACCCTTGGAAAAAGTCTATCAAATTGTATACCAGAAGCGAGTGCGACTTCCCAATCACTTCACCTTACCGTACGGTCACGTCGGTATTGGTCTGTATATAAAAAGGAACCCTAGGCAAGATCGATAGTTCATTGTTCATTGAAGTAACTTACCATGTCGTTGACGACGAAGAAACCAGATTGGTTAGGAGTCAAATGTTGGACATCACCGAGACCAGGGTTTTGAGGCTTGGACACAAGAGGTGGCCCAGTATGCACGAGAATTATTCAAGGAAAAAAGTTACTTTTCAACCTGTGTTAGTGACGGTGACAGAAGAACCCGTCACCCAGGACAGGACTGTCGTGGACAGGCCTGAAAGACCCTTTCGGGAGGACACTTGTGTGACCTTACCCCTACTATAGAACTGGTTAGAACTTTACCCAAAACATGTTGTACAGACACTTGTGTTTATTCCACGTTCATGGTTATCATGTGCCTTTTATTCTTGTACTGAAGCCTTTGGCTTTTATGTATTTTTTGTCTTTCGTATTCATGTTTGAAAAAAACATTCAATAAACGTGTTCTGAAAAAGTATATAAACTCTTGTCTTGTTTGTTTTTCGTGTCACAAGTGACATTTCTCACACCATGGCTACCTCTGCTGTCTCTGCTCCCTCTTCTTCTACTGTCAAAGTCATCGACGAACACTTAGATCGTGCCAGTTGGGAGGCTTTATATCTTCGCCATCCCTTTAACATGCTCATTGCTGGACTTAGCAGTTCAGGTAAAACCGAATTCGTCACACGTTTGATCGAACATAAACATCATTTGATCGATCGACCCCCTCAACGAATCGTGTGGTGTTACAAAGAGTGGCAATCGGCGTACAGCCTCTTGCGAGAAAGTCAAGGTGATTCCATCGTGTTTGTGGAAGGCATTCCTAAAGAAGACGATGGCATCGTCTCTGACTCCCGTCTAACCCATTTGGTCATTTTCGACGACATGTTAGGAGAAGACGAAGAAGAAATTAAACTGTGGTTCACGCGCAAAGGGCATCACCGTAATGCCAGTGTCGTTTACATCACCCAAAATTTGTTTCAACAAAGTAAAGCCCATCGCACCATCAGTCTCAATGCGCATTACGTGGTCTTGTTTAAAAGCCCTCGAGATAAATCGCAAGTGCAAGTCTTAGCCAAACAGTTAGGAACGCCTTGGTTGACTCAGGCGTACGACGATGCCACTCAAACTCCACACGCCTATTTACTCGTCGATTTGAAACCTACGACTCCCGAGGATTTGCGATTTCGTACCCACTTGTTTCACCACTGGTGCCAAGACGGAGGGCCTGTCCTGTACACGTCTCCGTCCCCGACTTCATTTCACTCCCCATAAAAAAATCTATAAAAACCTTAGACCCTTTTTCGTCTGTCTCACTCTCAGTGCGAACATGACGTCCCTTCAGTCGCATCTTCCCGTCAAATTGATTCGTGCCTTGTATGGCATCAGTCGAGAAAAAAATCCACAAACACGAGCTCGTGTCTTAGAAGCTAGTCTCAAAGAAGTCTTACGATGGTTCATGGTGACGGCACGTCAATTACTCCAAGGAATCATTCAGATTCCTCATCAAACCAAACGCTTTTTCGATCGAAACAAAGTCGCTTTGGTCCAACTGGCCGATCCCCGCATCGACACTCAAACCAAAAAACAAATCATTTTGAAACCTGGAGGGAGCGGTACTCTACGAGGGGTCATCATTCGCTCACTCTTAAGATGGGATCCTAATGCCCCCAAAGTTATCCCCAAGACAAAAGTCCAACGAAGCCCCAAGAAGAAAAAGACCAGGTCCCCAAGGAGAACTTCTCCAGTGGCAGGACCCTCCTCTGACCAGACACCACCACCACCCCGGAAAAAGAAAAGAAGCCTCCAGGAAAAGAAAAGTCCACAGAAAACTAGTCGCAAGAGAGGCACTTCGGCCAGGACGCAACCTTACACTCGCAAACCACGACCTGCCACGGCGGTGACTGCGTCTCCGGCAGCTTCACGTTTGTCCACTTCTCCGTTAATGACACCCAGAACTGAAGAGTACTTGGAGACGTTGATCACACCAAGAACTTCTCCGTTGATGACCCCCAAAAGAACTTCCCCAGTGGCAGGACCTTCCAATTTAGTGGCAGTGGCTGCTGCTCACAAAGTACCTTCTCCCAAAATCAAAGTTCAAGAAAGATCGGGCATGTTACAAAGTTTGCTGGATTTGTCCAAGCAAGAACTGGCTCGATTTAGTCCGTTACGTACCCCTGCACGACGTGTCATGCCTGTCCTCAAACTAATACGACGTCAAGACAATCAGTGGCGACGTGTTCCAGTATAAAAAAGGCCTGTGACCAAGTCGGGTATCAGTGTTTTTTGGTGCTCGTGAAGACTCAAAGATGTCACCCTCCAGAAAACCCCAAGGAAAGAAAAGGAAAGGACTGCCACCACGTTTAGCCAAACATGGGGACATGTTATCTGTCCTGTCCAAAGCTTCTCCACCCCTACGAAAAAAACTCATTCAAACAGCCTCCAAAGAGGTCATCGATACCGTGTGCGAATGTTGTTTGAACGTTTTGAAAGGCACGATCCCTTTGTCCAAACACCAGAAACAATGCTTAGGCAAACATCGTCACGTTCTTCGCCAAATGGTTCAAAAGAAAATTCCCATTCGTCAAAAAAAGATGTTAGTGCAACTTGGAGGTATTTTACCTCTCTTGTTAGGCCCCATACTGAAAGGAGTCTTGGGAACCATGTTGGGAGGACTGGTGGGAGCAAGATAAAAAGGCCCTCGGAAGTTCCAAGATCTCAGAATCGACCCCTGACAACCCCATGGAAGGACGAAAACTAGCTTTAGTGCCTTACAAACGATGGATGGAATACCATCGGTGGCAAGAACAACACACCCCGCATTTACCTCCCAATCCCCATTTGAGCGAGATGTCCCAGTTACAACACGAATTGCAGTCCTTGATGGATCGCCAAGATTTGTCCGAAACAGAAAAATCGCAAAAGTACGGTCAACTCTTGCAACGACTGCAACTCTTTCACCAGAAAGCTTTAGACGAAACAGCTCTACCCACTCTGAAAGATTTTAAGACCTTGATGAAAAGTCCAGCACCATCACCAGTACCAGTACCAGTGACCAAGACAGAAAAAGGAAAAGAAGAAGAAGAAGAAGGGTTTCAAACTCCACCAGAAAAAGTACGCAAGTTAACAACACCACCAACCTACAGAACTGGATGGATTAAAAAGATGATGGCCACCCCTTCTTCATCACAAGAGAAAAAGAAAGTGAAGACAGAAGTGAAGACAGAAGTGAAACAAGAACCGATATCCCCCGCTCAGACATCCTCCTCCTCTTCGACACCTATTGCCGGTCGCACACGCAAAGCATTGCAATCCAAGAAAATACCCCAAGAGAAAAAGAGTAGCATCCTCCAAGAGTGGGTTCCTTATTAACACACCAACCAACACAAAAAAAATGGAAAAAGTCTTAGCCAGCATTTACTACGATCCCTCCCATCCTGCAGGTTACGCAGGAGTTCAAAAATTGTATCGTGCTGCCAAAACGCGACTGAAAAGTCTCCGTTTACCTCAAGTGCAACGATGGTTACAAGAACAAGCTACCTACACTTTACACAAACCCATTCGACGCAAGTTTGCCAGAAGTCGCACCCAAGTGGAAGGCATCGATCATCAATGGCAAGCCGATTTAGCCGATGTCTCTCATTTGGCCAGCTACAATCGTGGCTACAAATATTTGTTTTGTGTCATCGACGTCTTTTCCAAATTTGCTTGGGTCGTACCCTTGACTTCCAAATCGAGCAGCGAGTTAGTGCGAGCCCTGCAACGAGTGCTGAAACAAAGCGGTCGTCACCCTCTTCGATGGCAAACGGACAAATTTACCGAATTTCTGAACCAAGCTTTCCAGAAAGAATTAAAGAAACGTGACATTCATTTTTTTACCACCGAGAATCCCGAAACCAAAACCAGCATCGTGGAACGTTTTCAACGCACTTTGAAAGAACGCATGTGGAAATATTTTACGCATCACCACACTCTGAAGTACATCGACATCTTACCGCACCTGGTGCAAGCGTACAACCAATCTTACCATCGAAGCATCATACGTGCCCCGCAAGACGTGACTCCCGACAACGAAGTGTTGGTGTTTGAGCGCCTGTTTGGTACGTCCCCCACGAGGGCTGTCCCCAAGAAAAGTGGAGACTTGGCCGTAGGAGATTGGGTGCGCATTGGCAAAACCAAACGTACTTTCGACAAAGGTTACTTACCTAACTGGACGACCGAATTGTTTCGCGTCACTGGACGAGTGCATGGCCGTCATCCTGCCGTCTATAAATTGGAAGACATGAACGGAGAAGTGCTCAAAGGAACGTTTTATTTGCCCGAGTTACAACGTGTGACCAAAAAAGAAGACGACGTGTACGACATCGAAAGCATTCTCGAACGCAGAACCCGTAAAGTGGGCAAACGACGTGTCAAAGAAGTCAAAGTACGTTGGAAAGGATATCCGCCCAGTTTTGATTCTTGGATCGACGCTTCGCAAGTCATCGACTATAAAAAGAAGTGACCATCATGCCTTTTCACACAGCAGACGCAGCTACGTCGACCACTCCTCCTTCCCCTAGTTCTTCTGTGCAAGATTTACAAAAACGACCCTTGTGGCTGTGGTGTGGAGAACGTGTGCCTAAAACGCAAATCGTCTTTTTCTGCCAAATCTTCGTGGTGTATTGTGTCCTCGGGGCAGCCATCGCCAATTTGAGTTTGCAACAAGGAGACAAACAATTGTGGACCATTTTATTGAGCAGTTGCATCGGTTACCTGCTTCCTAATCCCTCCCTGAAATTCACCTCGAACGGGAACCCCGGGAACCTTGTGTCCAGTGCCAGTGCCAGTCACCACTTCAATCACCACCAGAACCCCGGTAGAACTGAACCAAGGACTGAATTTGATGTTCGTGTATTCCGATGTAGTGGAGTACAACGTGGTGAGACACACCTCCGTACCGTTACTGCGTGTCATTCCTTTCAAAGTGGATTCTGCCACGAACGCTGACGAGGAAGGTGGAAACACTTACCACGTCCACCGCGAATTTGTCCATCCTCACTATTTACCTGTCAGTAAGTCGTATTTGGACACGGTCAACATTGCTATAAAAGGAGATCTGGGACAAAATATTTCATTCACCAAAGGAAAAGTCATGGTGAAACTCCATTTTCGAAAACGGTTCTCTCACGACTCCTAAGTAAGTCATGTATCCAGTGTACCGAGGGGTTGCTCGACAGCGAGGACACGGTTTAGGAGACATGTTAAAATCGGCCTTTCGTTTGGTGGCCCCGGTGTTGAAACCGATGGTGACACGCGGATTGCACGCCTTGAAAGATGCGGCACTGACGCAAGGCAAAGAATTTCTCCAAAATGTCATCATCGACAAACAAAACCCTAAAGAAGCCTTCATGAGGGCAGGCAAAAATGTCTTGCTGCAAACGGGTAAAGACATTTTAGGCCAACGAGAAACACCTATAAATGCCCTGCACGCTACCGAGTCAGGCATTCAGCAAGGACAAGGCAGAAAGAGACGACGAAGAAAACACCCTTTCACCAGACTTCAAGCGAGAAAGGCCAAGAAAAGAAGAACCGTTCGAGACTTAGACGTTTTCGATTATTGAGAAAAGAGACAAAAAAATGATGCACCGAGAATCTTGCGCTTGTTCCAAGACGGAATTGGATCTGTTTGCCATGCCCCCCACGATGATGACGATGCAAGAATCCCAGTGGGTGGAATTTCACCCCGTCTCCTCACTGACCGATTCCGCTCCCATCGAGTTTGAAATCAAAGGACAGCCCGAAGATTACATCGATCTGAATAGCAGTTACTTGTACCTGAAAGTCAAAATTCTAGATAAGACTGGAGGTGTTATAGACGATGAAGCAGTAGCTCCCGTCAACAATTTAATGCATTCCTTGTTCAGTGGAGTGGACTTGTACTTGAATAACAAACTGGTCAGTAGCAGCATGGATACTTACCCTTATCGTGCCCACCTGGAAAATCTCTTGACGTACGGAATAGATACCAATAACACTCATCTCAATGCCTGTGTGGTATGGGAAGCTGACGAACCTACCAAGTTTGAAATATTGGAAACTGATGAAAAGAAAGACAACAATGATGGATTTGTAGAACGAAGAAAGAGAATCACGGGAGCCGACACAAGTTTAGAACTGATGGATCGTTTGCATTTGGACATGTGGTTACAAGAAAAGTATTTGCTGAACGGGGTGGATGTCCGCCTGAGACTGAATCGTAGCAGTGCCGCTTTCCATTTGATGGCTGATAGTGACGGTTACAAAACCAAAATCCTAGAAGCCAGACTCTACGTACGCCGTGTGGAAGTGTTACCTAAAGTGGGAAAAGACATCAGTCAGACGTTGAGCAGAACGACTGCCAAGTATCCCATACGACGCGTGGAAGTGAAAACCTTCACCATTCCCAAGGGACAGCGATCCATGATCGAAGATCATCTGTTCCAAGGACAGTTACCCAAACGTTTGATCGTTGGTATCGTCGAGAATACAGCCTTCAACGGAGCTGCCGAAAAAAATCCTTTCTACTTTCAACACTTTGGCGTGTCCAAAATCGAAGTCAGTCGCGATGGCAAGACCTTGTGTACCCGACCTTTCGAACCTGACTTTACCAAGAAGAATTACTTGAGATCGTACTTGTCCCTGTACGAAGCCACCGGACAGTTAGGAACCAATACCAGTCACGGTATTACGTACGAGGATTATGCAGGAGGCTACGCTTTGTGGGCTTTCGATTTCACTCCAGACCAAGGCAGCGACGAGGGACATTTCCACCCTATAAAATCCGGCCAGATTCGTGTGGAAATTCAGTTTAAAGACCGAGACCCTGATGAAACGGTGAACGTCATCCTGTATGCAGAATTCGATAATACCATAGAAATCAACAGTTTGAGAGAAGTCATCCTAGATTACTAGAAACCATGGAAGACTGTTATCCCTCTTTACCTAGTGGAGAAACTTTTAGTGTTGGATTATTGTTAAAAATGTTAGAGTTGTTGTTGTTTAGTGTTAAGTGATTTTTGAATAAAAAATGCTGTGTTTTGAAAAAAATTGTTTGATGTTGTTTTGTTGGATTATTGTTAAAAATGTTAGAGTTGTTGTTTAGTGTTAAGTGATTTTTGAATAAAAAATGTTGTGTTTTGAAAAAAAATTGTTTGATGTTATATTGTTGGATTATTGTTAACAATGTTAGAGTTGTTGTTTAGTGTTAAGTGATTTTTGAATAAAAAATGTTGTGTTTTGAAAAAAATACCTTTGTCTTTTGTTTAGCTATAAGAATGTTGGATTGATGCTCTTTCATTTCTTACTATCCCTCTCATGACACTCACTAAACGTTGCGACTCAAAAACCGTGTGGGGGATGTTTTCCTTCACGTCCGCGCTTTGACTTTATGAACCGGGTTGTTTCCAGTCTAACCATCCATTGTCGACTCATCCTCCTAAGAAGATGTGCTCCAAACTAGCTAAACTCAACGAAGCCTACGTGAATTTGCATAGGGTCAGACACAGTCTGATACCGAAGCCAGAAGAAATAGAGAATGTGAGAATGTTAAAAATCACTGAAGACCTGATAGAAGAGCTCTTCAGAGAAGAAATGAACAGGGAAAAAGAAGAATGGACAGAGAAGTACAGACTTCAGAGACAGCAGCAACAACAACAACAAGAGCAGCAGCAGCAACCTGAAGCTGACAGAGGCTTTGTCGATTGTCGTATCGACACCAAAGAGTTCTTCTTCTCTTTCCGAAGAAGCAGACCTATCGCCAGAAAGTCTATCCTCAGAGGACATCGCATTCTTAGAAACTAAAAAGAATGCCATAGCAAAACAAAAAAAACCCAGCCCTTTTCAGGGCTACCCAATACTCTAGAAAAGAAATAACAATCGATTTGCCAATGTGTGTAGGTAGAGTAGTGTGAAAATAAACACTAACTCTTTTTTAAAAAAAAATGTGAGGGTATGTGTTTGTGTGTTTGTGTTTGTAAGTGGCTAAGTAAGTTGGTATGGATAGTAGATTAAAATGGTGGCTTTTTTTTTTTTTTGGTGTTTGAGGTGTAAATTTGGGGTTAGATTGGATTGCTTTGCGTATGTGGGTAGTCTATTGAAGTGATTTATAAAAAATTTTAAAATAGTGATGGGTAGCATAAAAAAGTGAGTGAGTGTTTCTTTTAGGTCCGAGCGTTGTTGTTTTTTGGTCATGATCTAGGTAAGATCAATTTTATGTTTTTAGGGGGATGTTTTCCTTCACGTCCGCGCTTTCACTATAAATTGAAACTCGTTCGGCAGTCCAACTACCCTTGTTGATTGATCAACACCAAAAATGAACAGGAGACTGGAGAAACTGTTGGAACTTCATGTGCATCTGGAATATGCCAGGCGCATATTAAATGAACTGGCCGCGGAAGCCATTGTGGAGGAGGGAAGGATAAGAGAGGAGGAGGAAAGAAGAAACAAAGAAGAGGAGGAGAGAAGATATAAAGAAGAAGAGGAAAGAAGATACAAAGAGGAGGAGAGAAGATACAAAGAAGAGGAGGAGGAGGAGGAGGAAAAGCAGAGGAGAAGAAGAAGAAATTTCAGAATCCCAGAGAGCGAAAATTGGGATTCTGAAGCGACATATCCTGCCTCTGCTCTCTCCCCCCCAAAAGGTAAAAAGTAACTGGGGGATAAGATGTGTATGCGGCGCCAGGCCTGGAAGGTGCCACCATTAACCAGGTGTCCATGAAGTTCCAAACAAAAAACAGCCCTTTTCAGGGCTACCCAATACTCTAGAAAAGAAATAACCATCAATTTACCAATGTGTAGGTAGAGTAGTGTGAATATAAACACTAACTCTTTTTTAAGATAGTGTGAGGGTATGTGTTTGTGTGTTGGTGCTTGTAAGAGCTAAGGTATGTTTGTGTGAACAGTCGATTATGGGTTTCTTTATTGTTTCTTAGCGTAGGTGAAGAGTATAGTTAGGGTTTTGTAAGCGCTCACGTACGATTGTGTGGATAGTAGATTATGGATTTTGTTTATTGTTTCTTAGCGTATGTGGAGAGTATAGTTTTGGTTCTATTATATGAAATGAGAAAGTAGGGGATGTTTTCCTTCACGTCCGCGCGTTGTTTGGTCATGATCTAGGTAAGATCAATTTTATGTTTTTTAGGGGATGTTTTCCATCACGTCCGCGCTTTCACTATAAGAACCCACAAAGTTTGATGTTGGAACCATTCTAAGGAATAACTGAGACAAAAATGACTCAAGTATCAGTTCTATTTAATTTATTGAGAGACATCTATTTCTGGATAATGGATGTAGAATATGTTTTAGGAAGAATAGAAGAGGAATGGAGGCATGGAGATATGAAAGACTTTGTAACGAGTCAAGTTCAAGGCCTAAAGACAGCAAGAGATATCATAGCAGGGATGATTGAAGAAGAAGTCAGTAAGTCAAGAGGCTTCATTAACCCACCTTACTTCAGAGTGGGAAGTTTGAAGGAAGCACTGGATCATGTCATCCAAGTCCGGTGCTTCCTAGAAAAAATATTGTACTGGACAGAGTGGAGAAATATAAAATGGGGATCGGAAAAGGTGAAGAAAGGGGAAGATCTGATGAGAAAAGTAATGGAGGAAGAAGTAGAGAAGATTAAAGTGAAATGGAGGGAAGAAAGAAAAGATGTGGAAAGCAAAAAGAAACAGACAGAGTTTGAGAGGATGAATGAGAATTGGATCAAAGTCCAGGAAAAGTTTAGAGCCTTGGGCCATCCAGACGGGATACCAGAGGAGAAAAAGAAGAAGAAAGGAATAATGGAAAAAGTGAGGACTTGGTGGAAGAAGTTAAGGAGTTAGAAGAAGAAGAAGAAACCCAAAGGCCCTTGTCAGGGCCAGCCATATTTCTCGAAAAGAGATAGCCTTTCCATTGCCCACCCTTTTTAAATTTAAATTTAAATTTAAATTTAAATTTAAAAAAATTTTTAAAAAATCCCATATTCAATTCCCCTTGTCGCTAGACAGACCCACACTATAGTTCCATGTTAAATTCCCCTTGTCGCTAGAGTGACCCACGATTTTTCTCCATGTTAATTTCCCTTCTCGCTAATCTGACCCACGATTTTTCACCATGTTAAATTTCCCTTGTCGCTAATCTGACCCAGGGGTCTCTGTAATGCTAATTCCCATTGTCGCTAATGTACCCCACCTTACTACTAACTTTGCTTAGGAAATTTGATTAATTATTCTTCCATTTGTTTAACCGTTTCATAAGTTTTTATATTTTGCCTATTGTGCGATTGTTCCACAATATATAAGAAATTGTGTTTGTTCATCTAAGAGGGAGGGTTTAATATTATTCCTTATGGCATAATGTTATCATTTCTATTGTGTAAGCATACATGATATCTAAATACCGTTGAAAGAATTGTCTTAATGTGCGTAATCCATTTATGGGTAAAAAATGTTAAAATCAACCTCTAAGTACATTATTCTACATACTATATTTGTTCTAGACAATGGAGACAATTTTCCTTTCCATGAATGAATGTTAACTCCTAGTTCATCGTACGCATACTGATATGTGTAGTGGATGTCGGCCTAACTCTGCATGTGATATATAAACTGGAGTAATTTCTCGCAAATATCTTAATTTCCGCAGTAATCCATTGTGGAATTTTTCTGTTAGATCCAGATTTTCAAATCCCCGACTTCATTTCCATAGGTAAGTATTGGTACACAGGTAAGGACAAATGATTTTTAATGCAGATATCAAGGCCAAATTAGAGTACCTTATTCTTTCAAACTATAGTTAGGATCTATACGGACTTCCTCAATACTAAGATTCCTGGATTTTAGTGGAAATTGCGTAATAATTATAATGAACAGATATTTATAAATTATGACCATCTAACAAGAGTTTTAAATTCTTGAGGCTTACTACTTCAAAAAGCGTTTTTAGAAGGGGGAGGGGGGGTCTTCGCTAGCCAATTTTACGATATGTTAACCTATCTGCACTTTGGAGGGTCAAGCAGCTATTGCAGTGCTATGTCCTAGCGATATCCTTTGAATTTCATGTGTTGCCTCTCTAAGTATAAGAGCCAACTAACCAAAGGCGTCTAACAACTGTGCATTGTACACCGGTCGAAAATGCTGAAGGCAGTTGTCTTCAAAAGAATACTTTGCAAGCTAACATCGAAAGTATGACAACGTACCAGAGAGAAGCCATTACATATGTATTTGAGAGAAAAGATTCATTTGTGCAAGCACGGACCGGCAGAGGAAAAGTGCTTTTTTATGAGTCGATTCCAGTTACGCGCTCCCCATTTATCTACAAAGTAGTAATAGTGTTCAAAATTGAACAACTTAATTTTGATTGGATGTGGTGGTTTGCTGCTGCATCTAATTAAATTCACAGACCAACATCACTGAAATATCTGATCGATCTGCCAAAACGTAGATGGGTTAACCTTGGCGGGCCAAGATTGTTTTTTTTTACTATAATTAATATTTAATTTATTTCCAATCCTTGCAGCATGATCGAAAACAAGTTATCCTCTCTCTCAATTGTATTTTATTCTCAGCTAGTATCATTATCATCTGCTTAAGAAGAATTACAAATCTTGAGTGATATTAATCAATGAAAACATTAATTTTAGTTCCATCACTTTTATTTGGACACAAAATTAACTCTAGATTATTCAGGAAGAACGAGAAAATTGTAAAGGAGAATGATTTACCCCTTGTCGAATACCATTATTACAAGAGATTTTTTTAGTGCAGCATTAAACTTAATACAAGATTTGATATTCTGGTACGTGTTATAAATTATCCCAAATAGATTTTTCGTCAATATTGAATTTAATTAGCTTTTGTCAAAGAACAACGTTACAAACAGATTCAAACGCTTTTTGAAAGACAACAAAACAATCAAACAATTTCTTTTCAGGATGTCAATGAGTGATTGCAAAACATTCATTTGTTGAGCACCTTTTGCGCCTGATTTTCTTCTAGAGTGCAAGAATTATCGATAAAATATGTTCATCTCTTTTTCAAGATTGACGTGAGCAACGTTCCTAAACAACCTTCTAAAGTTATTAGGACGTAATCCTCTGCATTTTTTTATACTTCCAGTACCCTTATCAATAGACCGTATATTCCTCTTCAAAAAGGCATCTTTGTAATTTAAGAAATAAATTTAAAACGCTTTCATGCAAAGAAAACATTTGATTTATGGTTGCTTTTATATACTTATATAAAATCACGTCATTGTCAAAAGTTTTCCAGTTCTTATGTTTCTTACTACATACGGTAACTTAATCACAAATAATGTCGGCATTGAGAGTTCATCACTAGTAAAGTAGGCATTGAGAAACTCATCACTTGTAATATAGGCGTTGCGGATTTCATCCTCAGCATTGATATTTAAAAAAAAATACTTGACAATTTTCATTTGACACTAAGTTGCGTTCAAGTTCCTAAATTAATAGCTCTTGAGCTCTTCAGTTTTCATATTCGATTTCTCTTGTTACGCTAAAAATTTGTTCATAATCTACAAAAAATCTCTTGGTTTATTTGAATGACCATCCCTGGTAACATTGTTGTGAATATTTATACAGTTATTAATAGTTTTCTATATAATCTAATTGTCTTCTTTCATGTTTTTTTCTTTTCGTCATGTATCTATGTTGGGTTCATCTTAAACAATTTCTTGACCGTATTATGTTCAGTTCCTAACTTCTGCATTCACTGCCAAACAATGGTCTACTAAACCCTGGATGAGTACCAACCTGAGTATAGTTTCAAGTCTTTGGCTAGCTAATCTTTTGATGATAATTACTCCATAATACAATTAAAATCAACTTTATTTACTTAAGTAATATTTTCTTGTTTTGCTATAATGTATAATTGTAATTCACACAAATCGCTGGTGTCTATTTTGCCCCATCTTTTTTCTTTTTTCTCCCCATCCCAGTGTTTTATAAATCAGTTAAGTGTCTGACCTGGATTACGTTTTACCTCATCGCTGCTAGATATAGGAAGGGTAAATAAATAAATAAATAAATAAATAAATAAATGATCACTAAAATGTGAATCCAGATAAATAACTTCAAAATCTTTGATAAGTGTCAGGGCTTCCACGCTCGAAATAGCATAATCCATTAGACGTACATTACATAACGTGAATTTAGCCACATATATATGAACACGAATTCGATTCAATAATACTATTTTGTTACATTTACACATACATCAAGGAGTCTTCGTACCGGCTTATTAAAATAAATGTATTAACTAGCACGCTCTTGTGATAAATATTGCGAATCTCGGGAAGAAATTTTGTTAAATGAATATGTGACCCAGGAAGTCAACCATATATGTATTAATTACTTTACATTCTTTCTCATTGGATGTTCTAACATGTATAGCTCTAAATAAAAACACATTGGTGCGTTATGTATATGTGGATGTGATTTCTGTATCAAACATTTAGCAAGTATTATAAAACATCAAGTAAAATACAATCTTTTTGAGCATTAACTCTGATACTTTTAATCACATTTCCTACTCACTGGTTGAATGAATATAGTTACTAGAACTATACAGCTAATTTTGTTTTCTTTATAAACACCTCAGTACCACCCGATTTTGTAAAACATTTATGTCTCCTTGTTTGGTAAACAAATCACATCAAAATAATCAGGTTTGGGTTCAAGTACAAAAGTTAATAATTTTGAACAAGATCACAAAATTCAGGTAACATGCAATCCACAAACAAAC
The DNA here is from genome assembly GCA_028554795.2 of Sinohyriopsis cumingii. Classification (NCBI taxonomy): domain Eukaryota; kingdom Metazoa; phylum Mollusca; class Bivalvia; order Unionida; family Unionidae; genus Sinohyriopsis; species Sinohyriopsis cumingii. The sequence goes on along the minus strand of CM068827.1, from coordinate 1,623,095 downwards.
GAGGAAATAGGGACCATATTTACTGAATTTTCGGCACGATTAATGTTCAGCATTTTCTTATAACTATATGCTTTTGGCTTTTGGAGTAAAATTGTGTGCATCATTTTCTGTGTTGTTTCGTGTGAAATACTGCTTTTATTTTGTTTCCAATCGAATGTTCCCTCTGCGTTCACCTACGTGGAATTTTCTTATTGTTATTTCTATTGTTCACACATCATACTAGGTTTGTGAGGCACGTGCATTCGATACTGATGCGTGCTCAGGCCGGCTTAGATGTGGCCTTATTAATCAGAGTGCCATGGGTATTGGCTGCTTTTAAGACCTGGCATATGATTGTGTACAGTCAACTAAAATCTTTGAAGGCCACATCACTAGTTTTACTGCGTTCATTCTCGTTGTGGTACTTCGTCGGTTTAACGCGATTTTACAGACGTGATTGGTTGTACATTGTGGCCCATATATCTGGTGGAGGAAGAACCCGGGAAAGATGGCAGTGTACGGTAAAGACGAGCCCCTTAGACCACTCGGCCAACCATCCACTCCGGTTCATTCACGTATTTGTAGTTGTTGTAATTGAGTTTGACGTTAGTTCTCAGTGTACTATAGACTATACATGGCTGAGAAAGAATCCAGGAAAATCCCGGTACGAACCATGTACCAACGGGAAGCTACTGACAGCTTTCTGACATATCCACATTGGCCGAGCCCGAGACTCGAACACAGGCAGATAGAGGTGAGATGGCAGTTGATCAGTAAAAGCAAGCACTTTAGACCACTCGGCCTCCTGGTTTCACGTGCTTGTTTTGTTGATGATAATATGCATCGACACATTGTTCACCAATTTCTTCATCAGAGGCTGTGTCCGGAGGATGATTAAAAATTTCCATTATCTCTTGTATCACCTCCATTTCAGAATCGCGTGGCAATAAATAATCATCTCGAATTCTTTTATTCACGTGTATGGTTTGTGAAACATCATAATCTTGAGAAATCTCACCTTTCCATCTCCGTATACCAATCAGCAAATGAATCAGCGATCAATCAACCATTCGTGATCATAATGGCGGAGTAAGCGAATGTACATTTGGCACCAGTATTTACGATCTTCTGTTTCATCCTTTCCAAAGTGATTTTCGGGCATTCATAATTTCTCTTGGGTAATCGTGATTTATGCTAAATCCACTTCCCTTGAGCACTGGCCAAAATTAGTACAATATCAGGGTAATCTATCCATGCAACTATAATCGGGCGATGGGAAATGTGTGGATTTGGTTTATTCCCGATGTTTGCAATTTTTTTTCTGATGTCGACAGCTTGCACGCTGTAAATTGATCTCGTCCGGCCGATTTCAAGCTGTTCACTCAAACATGATTTGATCATTGTCTTGCAATTATCACCAGCCATCTCTGGACTGCTTACCCAACTCTCCTTTTAAAAAATCAGATTATTTCTTCCGTTTCCTGCCTTGACATCAATGCTCTTGTATTGTAACACTTTGATGTCGTCACGCATACTGTTCTGGTTGCTATGTATATCCTACACGGATTCCTTTACTTTTTTCGAGCCACCGATAATTGGTTATTTTTATGGATTGCAAGCATTCAAAACTGTTTTCAAGGTTGGTCACTATTGTTGATTTTTAATTTGTTTATTGACAATCTATAGAAGCAGCTGTAGCAGGAGAAGTCTCATTACTTGCTCCGCATGTACTTCGTCTCTGACGCTTGTTAAATCCTCCATAATGTCACCAGAGTCCCACTAGTATACTCCCATGACTTCTGACCTTTTTCCAAGAAGACTGGCCATTTTGTCTTGGACTCGCTACAATTTTTGTAACCTCCAAATACGACAAAACACTACCACTAGATAACGGAACAAATCAGACAAGAAAGTATCCAAATTCTTTTCAGAACACTTTCATGTCGTTTCATTACACCACCATGTGTTCTCAGAACACTTGCACTATGTCTCATTATGACACCATGTAATGCGTCAATTCGGTCTAAATCATAGGTCGAGGATACTTTGAAAGGGAACCATTCAAGGAAATAAAATGATATTTTAAGAGCTAAAAGAGACACGACACATGAAAATATTTATAAATTTGAAACAAATAGTTTTTATCAAAAACAAATACTAAGTCGATGAAAATCTTACTAAAGGAAACTTCGATGATATTCCTCCAAACTTTACGATATTTTGTAGATTTTTCCCTAAATGTCTCGAAGGATTCTTATTTACCTGCTGGGGCCCCGAGTGGCCGAGTGGTCTAAAGCACTCTCCGTTACGGATCACTGCCATCTCACCTCTGTCTACGCCGGTTAGAGTCTCGGATTCGGCTAATGTGGGTATGTGAGAAAGCTTGCCAGTAGCTTCTCGTGGGTCGGTAGTTCTTTCCGGGGTTTTCCCTGGTTTTTCCTCCACCATTAATACTGGCCGCCATGTATAGCCTATCGTGTGCTGAAAAATGGCGTTAAACCCTACAACAACAAAAACTATTTACCTTCATCGCACAATAGGCAAGCAATAGTTGCCAAATGCACATAGCACTCATAATTAATATTTAATGTTAGATAACTAGAGTCATCATCATTATCATCATCATCATCATCATCATCATCATCAGTTCCGTAGTCTAGTAGACCGTTGGGGCAGGCACGAGATCGAACAACCAGCTTCCTCCATTCCTCTCGATTTTCCGTCTCTCTCAACTATAGTAATTGCTTTTATTACACATTAAACATTCATTCAATATTAAACATGATCAGTTCATTCCATATTAACGTCATTAACATATAAATTATCAATGCATTCAACAGCCATTTTACCCAAATGATCAAGAGCTTAAACTATGAACTCAGAGAATGATTTTCAATAATTTGATTAAAAAGAAATTTCGATTCACCAAAAGTTTATAATTAGCATATTATTTTTTTAATGAACGCATATCGATATATAGGTGGGAAAAATAGAGAAAGAATAATTATTTTTTAAACAAAGCACCAGGCGCAAACACCGCTAGAACTGCTTGTGTTTTTGTTTTAAAAACTCTTTAAAAGACTTGCAAATGAGTATATACTCCTGGGAAGAGAGTTACATGAGAACTCCATCAGGTTTGGCTATGACCTGAACTAATGCTTTTTTATTCAAGGTCACTCAGGCAGCGTTGAATTAGGTCACTAGAGCAAATTCCTGTATTTTCAAACGGATACCAAGGCCACGTTCCCGTCAGTACAGGAAACACTTAATTCAAGATCATTGATTCATCAACTGACTTAATTGCCCAGACATAACGTAATGTTTTTTGGAAATATTTATCTTTGGTTGGAGTTAATCTCAATAGTGCACATATTTAGATTAGCAAACATGAAGCTACACCAAATACAGAAACACAATTCAAAAATAAAAGTTTAAACAATTACTTTGTTTTATAGTTCAATAACCGAACTGTACTACCTACTGAACGTTTCTGAACATACGATAACTATTTTTGATTATTAGACAATTATTTGAACGATTATTTATGCATATTAGTCTCATCTAGTTGTCCCTACGTGCATAAGCATGTACGTATGTATATTTGTACGCACCAAGGTATACACTTATGTACAGAACCTATGTCCGTGCTTCATCACGTTCTAGTAAAGACACAATATTTTTCCTGTACAAGAGTCAGCGGTCGAACTTGGACGATGACTTCCACATAACACTTAGTTTGCAGCAAGGTTTCAGAATTCATCTTCTATCACACGAATCACAAGGAAAGTTTGATGGATAAAAATACTTAAAAGTCTTTCTTCTCTGTTAATGGTACTGTTCAATATTTTTAGCACAGTTCTTAGATAACTAGAAATCTATGATGCATACTGCTTGCTGTTCAAGTTCGGCCCATGGGACCCGTGGGTGGGGATATGTGTCATAGCAGGTATAAAGAGTGACGTGGTGTGTGTGTGTGTGTGTGTGTGTTCTTTCTTTCACTGAACTTTGTACATGGATCAAAGCTGGAAGACACAGCATATACCTAACGATTTTGATTGCTTGGGGCTGGTGCGGAAAGAATACGTTGGGATTTACGAAGGCGAGCAATTGAAGAAGCACGCCGTTAAACTGATTTTAATACGATTACATCATTTCCAAAGTGAGAGGTATTCGATGGTGGTGTGTCCTCGACTCCACTGGTGTTCATTTACAATTTAAGATGTAATTAAACTTAGATTTTACGGGGATATGTCCATCAGCCATTACGCATGTGCAACAGCTTGACTGTCCAACTACAGTTGGATACAAATAACTTATTTAGAAAACAACACGAAACACGTATCACGCGTGCTGAATCAGCTCTGTTCATCACTGAATCAGTAATTGTTTCCATTTTTTGGGAACAAACTAAACATACTTAATATCATAAGTTCGAAGTTCTGTATTAAACTAAAATGAAATTTGCATCTGGACTCTTAAGAACTGGCCAAGGCTACTTTTCGTTAATTACATAAAAAGAGCTCACAACATATATCAATCGGAGAGTCCTCGGTCTGTTCGTTCTACCTGGTTATAGCCGATTATGCTCCTATCCAACAGAGTGCTTCCAATGGGCCAGATGGTATCACTTGATATATTATGAGATCGGCCACGGGTTGGGGTTCCAAACTTGATTAGCATTGTATGTGTGGTAATTGATGTCAGAAACTGCACCTCAGGATTTCTCAATCTGACCAGAAGGAAACAGATGGCTGCAATTTTCTAATAGGCAATTCCTTGTTTGAATTGCCACAAACATGAGTTATAAATATTTATTTTAGGAATCAAAATACACGTATTATCAGGAGCTAGTATTGTGTGGGAATATGCAAAAGCATCAATGTTATATTAATGCAGTAATTTTCCCCTTTCGTCTGCCGTTTTGATAAGCATTCCCGTATAAAAAAAAAATGGGCTAGGTCGCCAGACCAGATACATATAAAGGCTGAACTAGAGCATATTTGAGATTCCTTTATGTATCTTCCTATTAAGAAACTCTGAGAACATCAAGAGGCAATGGTTAGTTCCGACATGTCAAAAACTGTGCACATTGACCAATCAAAAATAGGCATCGATTTCAATGCGTAGTTACGCGTTGCTATGCGCCAAACGTAAGACCACGCTTGATTTCTTTCTGATTACATTGCAGAGGAAATTGAAAGAATACGTAGAAAATCACTAAAAAAAAGTATCAGAAAAATGGTTCGCCGTTGTGCTTCGGGCAAATGCGATGCAGACTGACTTTACCATGAACGAATTTAAAACAAATTCCCAAACCAAACACCAGCACGAAGAAATGTCTGCGTTATAAGTTAGACATTAATTATGATCATATTTCATATGTAAATACAAAAATCTGTTTTTAAATATTGACATTATTTGTTGTGCTTGTGAAAATATTGATGCTTATGTTCGAATTGTATATCATATTTGAGTCATAATTGTACATGCAATAAAGAAAACATATACATTCGTGTTAATTGTTTATTTTTGTTAATTTGGTTTTATTTTATTTCAAAAATTAAATTGGAATATCGGAATTGTGCACCATGATTCAACAGTGATGATTTTGTTAAAAATTTTAAACTTGCGCATTTATTTGCAACTGATGCCAACTTGATAATACACCACCTTATATTTTAATTCTGGATTGGTCTTAATCCTGTTTATATTTATAACTGCAAAATTGGATTTTGACATCATTTGTTTCGAAATGTTAAATTTAATTATTTAGAATACAGTTGATATTCTGTAAGTATTTTTTCAACACATAATTTAAAATTATGAAGAGGTGAAACTGTAATAAAACACTTCTTTTGTCTTTATTAGGTTTGAGGCTGTAAATAACAGCAAGCAATGTCCTGTCATTCATTAAAATTTTGATCTCTGACAAATTGCTAATTTTATAACACCTGCAAACTTTTATAACATCAATGATGATAAAAGAGTCCCATTCATTAAGGAAATAAGGTAGAAGCTGATGAAAATATATACCCTGTCAACGTGCCTTTACTGCTTATTTCGATGTGTCATTATTATTTCCTTTAATTTTAATAGATTATGATATATGATCGTTTACAAGGCTCTGACACAAATAAAATTTACTCATATATCAATGATACCCTTACAAAATGTTTGATCCGTAGAACTGAAGATACACGTTAACGCGGCATAAGGAACGTAAAGTATTCCATTCAGTTTTTCGGGCAACATTGTGGATATTCTTTATTTATTTATTGTAATTTAAATATCTGTTGTTCCTAAACATAATTAAATTATTAATTTTAGATTTAAAAAAAATGCTTCTCTGATTCTTATATGACGATTGATATGTACGATATAAATTTAACGGGTGCAAATACATAACGAAAGCATTATTGTAATTGTTGTTTTAAAAAATCAAACCATACTAGAAATTCTGATAATTAATAAGTATGCATAACTTTGCAGGGATAAAAAGATTTTCTTGTTTTGTCCGTTTCGAGCAAAACGACTTCTTCAAGTTTGTCAGTTTGTTCGTTCTTCTTCATAGATCGCAAGCAAGGTGCTCCAACTTTGACCTGATTTTCGACATAGAAAATTCTAATTTCATGAATATACCATTGTGTGTAATAGTTCAAACCTTTCTTTAACGCATGATCTGAAACAATTTTGCAGTCAGGTAGGAAAGTGTCAGAAATATTGTCGAAAATATTGCCCATTGAATCTGTTGATGATACTATTGAATCCGCCATTTTCACGATAGCTTGTGAGGTGGCAAGGGATAGTTTCTCAAATTGGCCCCTGTCAATTTTTTTAACTTAATGCTATGGTGTGACTTTTTCAGGTATTACTGTTTACCAATTAAATATATGGATATATTTTGTGAGCTAGGTCTTTCGACTTGTGTTGGTCCTGAAATCAGCATGTACACCTTCCATAGTTATTCTGCAGGATGTGGATAGTGAAATACCAATAGTCTGCTAGGAAGAAGAGCTAGTCACCAATCGCAATGAACACGTGGGTTCGAGGCAAGTAGAAATCTAAAAAAAAAAAAAACGGCTTGGAGGACAACTATGGTAAATTGCAGCTGCCTGTTCAGTACACATTGCTTTGCAGAATTATCGTATAGGAAAATGGCGCGTGTTTGCAATGTAAGCATCACATAGTGTGACAAATTACCTTCGGACGTGGAAAATGCAGGTATACTTTTGGGGTAGGGGTGCATAAACGTCTTCTGCTTCGAACTTTCATTGACTTCTCTGGTCAAGTGGATACTATTCTTTTGCTTTGTTTTAATATAGCTACAAAAATATTGACCTTTGGACATCATTTGTGTATTTTATTTGTTATGATCTAGAAATTTGTGCTCTGGAAAGTACAAGGTTCGTCTTAATTATACACAATGTGTTTCATCAACGTAAAATTGTAATTATTGTTGAAGTTATTCGTCTTAAATTCATACTTCAAAATTTCCTCGAGTACAGAAATAATCCTGAAAATGATATGATTGGTGTGTTGTAAAAGTATCATACACTATTTCGTTATAATGTATATATATAATAAATCATGTAGTACAAGACTTCACACATTTCGTCTGACACAAGTTGAGGAATAAATTATCTGTGTCATACACTATTTGAATCATAACGAGATTGCATGCATCGTGTAAAGTATACTGAGAATTGATTTTTCATGTCGGAAAATGTATGTCAATTAATCGTTTCTATCGAAGTAACATAGTTAGAGCAAGGAGTGAAGTCCATTAATGTGTTTGTAATCCAATTATTAGGAAAGAGCAGGCATTAAGAGTATATGCTCTGAAAATAAGAAAACAGAAAAGAGTGAAGACAACAAGCTTTGTAAAATTTAACAAATACTTTATTTACTTAGAATTCAAAGTGAAAAATGAGAAAAAAAAGAACTTAATGTTTTAAGAATGAAATCCACAAATAATCCAAGAATTAAGAAACACAAGTCTTATCGATAAAAAGTTTTAAGTGAATCTCAGTTCAAATCCCTTCGAAATTCAAGATGGAAGGTGAAGACGTCAATAATAGTCGGCATTGTGCTGATATGTCAACACTCTCTTGTTGAATCACAAAAAATATTGTTCCAGTTTTGAATTCCGTATAAATTCCAGCGAATGTCTTTGTCCAAGAGTGAGAGCCCAGAACGTTTGTATTTCCAGAGAAAATAATCACTTGAACTCAATAATTTGAAGGAAAATATAAAATAGAAGCTTGTTTACCAATTGACATATGCTTGACATCTGACACAAGTTGAGGAATAAATTATCTGTGTCATACACTATTTGAATCATAACGAGATTGCATGCATCGTGTAAAGTATACTGAGAATTGATTTTTCATGTCGGAAAATGTATGTCAATTAATCGTTTCTATCGAAGTAACATAGTTAGAGCAAGGAGTGAAGTCCATGTATGACCTCGACTCAACTTACTATTCTTACTCTGGGAAAGATAACTGAAAAAAATTGTTTACCAAAACTGTCACTGATTTTCGAACAAGGTCAGAAACTTGATACAATGTGTCTATTCAAGACAATATAAAATCCAGTAAACAATGTTACATTACCATGGCATGTAATGGAAATTTTTATAAAAAAATACAATACAACAAAAGACCAAACAATTAAGTTAAATTAAATTAAATATACATAACACAGGAAGCACCCGGTGATAATGTCAAGCTTGTAATGAGAGTTCGATCAGTCACTTGATTACATGATGAAACTTGTTCTATCAGTACAACAAAACGGCAAACTGAAATTCACATAATTTTGTAACTCTTATTTCTGTGACAAAATGAATATTCACATGTCATGTTAGATTTCATTTTGTTTATGTAATTGATTAAATTGTTGTATTTTGCATACGGGGACTCGTGTTATTCTCTTATGCTCAGATCTATGTTATTCCATCCATTAATTTCATATTTTATTTAACTGTTTACTCGATCCAGGCAATAACACCGTTGTCGATTGTCTCTTAGATAACAATAACCAAAAACCATAAGAAGTTGGGGCGATCACACACATCATCACCAACTCCTGACACATATAATATAAATTTGTCTATTGTACACATCCACGTCTTTGCCTCTTTCTCATGTAAACATCTGAAACATGATCTTTCCTTTTATAACATTTGTCAGAATTAGTCAGATCCAGTGATCATGTAAACATAGTTGTTGATTTTTTTTAAATTTAAAACTACACCTAGTAAGCATTTGAAGCCAACGGGTATCGTCATTACATTGTTGACATCGCTTCGACATTGCTAAATTGATGGCTTAGCGTTTTCGTTAGGAATTTGAAAATATCTTGTGGAAAGTAATACGAGCAGAATTTATGAAGCAGTTGATAAACTGTGTTTTTACTCCAAACATTATCATTGAATTAATGGTAAGATGACAAAAATATAGGGAACCCGAGTGGCCGAGTGGTCTAAAGCGCTCTCCGTTACCGATCACTGCCATCTTACCTCTGTCTGCGCCGGTTCGAGTCTCAGATTCAGCCAATGTGGGTATGTGAGAAAGCATGCCAGTAGCTTCCGGTGGGTCGGTGGTTCTTTCCGGGGTTTTCCCTGGTTCTTCCTCCATCATTAATACTGGCCGCCATGTATAGCCTATCGTGTGCTGAAAAATGGCGTTAAACTCTACAACAACAACAATAACAAAAATATGCACATGCAACCTTGACGGTTCATTTTATTCTCTACGATACGGTGATATAACTCTGGAAAAATTGTCATTGCGGTCTGTATTGACAGACTCATATGCCCTAAATCAATAACGAAAACGAGGTTTATAATCTTGTTCATGTTTTATTTTACCCTGCGAATTTAGCGGGATGCTGAGCTCAGCCATTTGTAAAAATCATTTCTAAAATTAAAAGTGCTCTAATTACATCTTTTTCAAGTGTATGTCCTGAAACTTCTCGTTAGCCTCATTCTACAGAGTTTGCGATGAAAACTGCTAAAAGTGTTATTCCAAATCTCAAAGACAATACTTATACGGGTATAGCTTAATGTTTCAGACAATTCTGGGCCATAGCCGTAAACTATCATTTGAAATTAAATTTACAAACACGTGCACGCATCGACAAGACGGTCAGAATATTCCGGAACAATAAGTGAGGAAAGGGGAATAATTTCCATCAAATCTGTAACATCCCCTTTTCTTCTTGTGAAGTTGTTTCCCTTATTCCACCGATAGCCGCATAAATAACGTATCGCTTTAGCGTTGCGGATATTGTGATATCCTATATCCGCCTGTCCATCCGTGTATTTGTCTGTCCATCCGTGTAGTTATCTGTAAATCTTCCTACACTACATGTTTGTTTTGTTGTCTTATTATAATCAATTGCAAGAAGTCAATCGTTGTCTAGGGATGGTAATTATATTGCTACAATTTAGTTATGATGTGGTTTTTAAAACAAAACATAAGAATTTGCGATGGTAAGGAATACGTTAAAGGAATAAAGGAATAAGTTAAAGAAAATAATAATGCTATTAAGGAATAGATTAAAGGAATAAGTCAAATGTATAGAAAGTTTAAAATTTAGCACCTTTTTAAGTCCTACCTACCAAGAAAAGGGAATAATGTAACTCTTGGAACTTTCTCTTTAACAAACCCAACCCATTTGTACCGACGCCATGTAAAAGAATGGGTCTCTTGTTGTTGTAATTGATATCATTAATACGTTCTTGCAGATAAGATGTGCTCTCAGTTGTACTTATAATCTGCTAAAGTTTCTGAGACGTAGATAAACAACAAATAACAAATAAATAAATAAGAAACTTTATTAAATGAACAACAGAAGATCGGTCTTATGCTGGTGTTAATAATATATTATGTACATTTTCTCTTCAAATAGTTTGTCCAGAAATAACGACTGACTGCCCAGACGTAAGACAAATACATTTTTCCTGGACATAAACACTCACAAATATAAAATATTAACTAATTTTATAAACACAAATGCATGCATAAAATAGTTCTATTAGTAATTATAAGTCGTTTGGTGATATAAGATTCGAAAATGTTGTCCGAAATCTTTATATAGTTTTTTCTTTTTCTCGGTAAAAAGGCTAATTAGAGTGTAAACGAGTGGAAACATGCCAAAGCGAAAAGGCTAATTAGAGTGTAAACGGGTGGAAACATGCCAAAGCGATTTGCTTTTGTACTGTGCCTTTTTTTTACACTAAACTGGTTATCCAATCACATGAAACCGCTATCTTCTCTTTCTCTACGAATGTAAGAATGTGCAGGAACTTCTACTAATAAAAATACGCTTAAATGAGCCATGATTATTGCCTTTCTTGCAATAATTGCGTTATTCTACGTATAAATTTGATGAAATATAAACCAAACCAATATTATCCATATTTTTGTAGGATATTAAAATCTTTCCATCAAGGTTTGTAATTAGATCGCCTTTTACAATGTTTGTTCAACAATCAAAACAGAAAATAATATTATCTTTCAGAAATATTTAATTTGAATCTACATGCTGCATAGTTTAAATTTAAAGATTATACTAATAAGACATGATGGCATACTTTGCCATTTGCTGATGGAGAACCTTATATACCCACGCAATGGTCAGGTCAAAGTGCAAACAATACAGACCGAGAATCGGCAGATATTGGTCTATGCTGTTTCCATGGTTAATTAACAACATATACTCTGATCCGCTGACACATTATGCCATAGAAATTCAGGACCTGTGTTGCTTGCACTGGGAACTTACTTACCAGAGAGAATAGACTGTATTTGTCTGACGTAAGTAGTTAAGTGGGCCACTTTACCGTCAATGGGAATTAGCATTACAAGACCCCTTGGGCAACTCTAGCGTCAAGGGAAATTTAACATGGAGAAAAATCGTGGGCAACTCTAGGGACAATGGGAATTTAACATAGAGTTTGGGTCTGTCTAGGGACAAGGGAAATTAACATGGGAATAGAGTTTGGGTCTGTCTAGGGACAAGGGGAATCGAACATATGGAAATTGAACATGGTGGGTCTGTATAGCGTCAAGGGGAATTGAACATGGTGGGATTGTCTAGGGACAATGATGGTAGAGGGTCAAACACAACAGAGACAGAAACATACATACACTAGTACAAGCGTGATATTTATATATAAAGCATTACCAAGACCTGAAATCTTGCTGGGGTGTGCAAAAATTTGCATAATTGTAATGATGCCATAAATAGCTATAATCAAGGAAATGTTCAACGACAAAATGGATGTGACTAAAAGTAACGCTAAAATGACGAAATTGTCCCAGAATTTAAAGGAAAATAAACATATCCCCGAAAATTAAGTTACAACGGTTTAGACTAAAATGGATAAAATTAGTAACTACTTACAATATCAACTTCTGTGACGATCGTGAATAAATACCTATGTATCTATAATCAGCTGAAATTCCTATGAAATCCCACTATCTATTTATAGCTCCAACTTGTGGGTTTTTTCTTTGGAAAATCCCACTATCTTTTTATAGCCTCAGCTTGAGTGACGTTCCTGTTTATGAATTCTAGTATATATGTACAGCTACAAAATGTGGAAATCCCCAAGTCGATATTTATAGTTTCAAAATTTCCAGCGTCAGTGACGTCACTGTACTGAACACTAGGGGATAAATGTCAACAGTGTTGCAAGTGGCTGACCTGAATACACGCTACTGCAGGTAGGTAGGTAGAGTGTATCTGATATGGATAAAGTGAGTTTTTATAGGGACAAACAGAGACCAATACACACACACACACACACACACACACACACACACACACACAACGTACGCGCGCAGACATACACACACACACACACACACACACACAGAGGGAAGAGGAAAAACAAACCCAAATATACTATCAATACAGAAGGGAGATAACACAAACCCCAAATAAACTATCAACACAAACGTACGCGAACGCATACAAACCCCAAATATACTATTCACACAACGTCGCTAACGCATACAAACCCCAAATATGCTATCCACACTCGGGAGGAAGAAGAAAAAACAACCAAATATACGATCTACACAACGTACGCGAACACACACACACACACACACACACACACACACACACACACACACACACACACACACACTCACACACAGAGGGAAGAGGAAAAAACAAACCCCAAATATACTATCAACACAGAAGGGAGATAATACAAACCCCAAAATAAACTATCCACACAAACGTACGCGAACGCATACAAACCCCAAATATGCTATCCACACTCGGGAGGAAGAAGAAAAAAAACAACCAAATATACGATCTACACAACGTACGCGAACAAACACACACACACACATACACACACACACTCAGAGGGAAGAGTCAAAAACAAACCCCAAATATACTATCAACACAGAAGGGAGATAATACAAACCCCAAATAAACTATCCACACAAACGTACGCGAGCGCATACAAACCACAAATATACTATCAACACAGAAGGGAGATAATACAAACCCCAAATAAACTATCGACACAAACGTACGCGAACGCATACAAACCCCAAATATACTATCAACACAGAAGGGAGATAATACAAACCCCAAATAAACTCTCCACACAAACGTACGCGAACGCATACAAACCCCAAATATGCTATCCACACTCGGGAGGAAGAAGAAAAAAAACAACCAAATATACGATCTACACAACGTACGCGAACAAACACACACACACACATACACACACACACTCAGAGGGAAGAGTCAAAAACAAACCCCAAATATACTAACAACACAGAAGGGAGATAATACAAACCCCAAATAAACTGTCCACACAAAGGTACGCGAACGCATACAAACCCCAAATACACTATTCACACAACGTCGCTAACGCATACAAACCCCAAATATGCTATCCACACTCGGGAGGAAGAAGAAAAAACAACCAAATATACGATCTACACAACGTACGCGAACACACACACACACACACACACACACACACACACACTCACACAGAGCGAAGAGGAAAAAACAAACCCCAAATATACTATCAACACAGAAGGGAGATAATACAAACCCCAAATAAACTATCCACACAAACGTACGCGAACGCATACAAACCACAAATATACTATCAACACAGAAGGGAGATAATACAAACCCCAAATAAACTATCCACTCAAACGTACGCGAACGCATACAAACCCCAAATATACTATCAACACAGAAGGGAGATAATACAAACCCCAAATAAACTATCCACACAAACGTACGCGAACGCATACAAACCCCAAATACACTATTCACACAACGTCGCTAACGCATACAAACCCCAAATATGCTATCCACACTCGGGAGGAAGAAGAAAAAAAAACAACCAAATATACGATCTACACGACGTACGCGAACAAACAGACAAACACACATACACACACACAGAGGGAAGAGGCAAAAACAAACCCCAAATATACTATCAACACAGAAGGGAGATAATACAAACCCCAAATAAACTATCCACACAAACGTGCGCGAACGCATACAAACCCCAAATATACTATCAACACAGAGTGAAGAAGAAAAAGTTTTTTGAAAGCACCTAAGCCCTCACCTGCAATGACCAACTCTGCCAAACACCTACACCCCACCCCCACTCCCAACACTACAAAACCCGTTTAACCCGTTATTTTATGGCATCAGTGTGTGATTTAGGAAACATCAAGACACAAAATGATGGATGAATAGACTTACTATTGTTTACCGACTTGCATGCCTAAAGAGCGTGCGTGAAGGAAAACATCCTTCCATTTCAATTCTAACTAAAACATGATCCAGAGGGATAGAGAGAGGTGAAAGAGCACAATTTCATAAAGTGTGAGTAAAAACAAAACACGCCATCCTTATTATACAATGTCAAGACCAAGAGACACTTACGTTTTCTTTCTGGTCTATTCTCTTTTAGAAGGTAGTATGAAATTTCACATCAGGGCCAACGCATCGGCCCACATTGTCAATTTTTCCATTTCCATGTCTTTACTGGCACAAGTTCTTCATCATCTTCAATTTCTTCTTCTTCTGAATCCCTCTTCTCTATTTCGTCTTGTTTTTATTTATTCTCTTTTCTCGTAGGGCACTCTGAATTCCAGTGTCCTTTCTCCTGACAACGATATTAGGTATCTTGACTTTTGTCTCTCTTTCTTAGACGAAGCAGGTATTCTGGAGACAAATACCCATTTACCTTTGCAGATATAGCAAACTTCATCAGCACTTACACACTTTCGTATGACTCTCATCAAATCAACGATCAAAAGAGTAAGTTTTGTTGCCACTTTCGCATGTGAATTATGCTTTCGTATGACTTTTAGCAAATCTTTGACCAGCAGTTCGATCTGTGCTGACTCTTCCATCTTCTTGATCGTTTGAGAGCGGAATGAATACTCTGACGCTAAGACACTCTCCTTATATACAGAGACCTGCTGCGTATGAAACCTAGTCAAATGTAATTTTGCAATAAGATGAAACGATTTCATTGAGGAAGTAAAAAGCAATGATGTACCGTATCGCCTCACACAAAACCTGAAGTGTTAGTTCAAATCCGTGTCAGCGATTTCGAAGACGACATAACTGAGCTTTAATCAATGCTCTCCAATTATGCCACAAAACCACGAGTCCTGATTCACGCCAAAAGAAATTTCGTTCGGTCCATAAAAAATAGTATCATATCTGAGAAACGCAAAAAGGAACTTCCAGAAAACTGAGAAAGACGGCTTACACCTACATCGTAAATGTATGAGTTCAAGTAGTGCGTAAAACTTAGTCAAATTAAATTTTTATAGTCAAGACGAAACGATCTCTTTTCGAACAAGAAAGCAGACACCAAGCGACAATGGCGATCCGTGTCACACAACACTTTTCAAAATGTATATTATCAGAGGTTTGTTCTAGCGATCTGCACGGTTAAATTAAATGTTGATGTATTTTGCAATAAGACGGACACAATTTCCATGGGATCGCCCATGGTACGAATGTTCGTGCATTAGTTTAATTTTTAAAAATATTTTTTTTATATAAATCGCCTATAGGATAGACCCAGTAAAGCATGGCCATTCTCGTCACTGTCTGAATAGCTACTCAAGTCAATTCGAAGCGAACGCGGTAAGAAAATAAGTATAGCCAATGAAATGGCTTACAACGGGTGATGCATTGTTTTGTTCTAGGACTGTGTGGCATAATAATCCCTATGTTCTTGCGTTGTTACCATTACAGTGCAGACAGACTGAAATGTGAACTTACAAGCCCTCTTTGTGTGTGTTGTACCATTTCCTCTTACCACATCAAAATACTGAGCGTCACAGTATTGGTTCGCGTTTTCAAACTGACCATTTTTTTATATCTCACTTAAACATTTCGACATAAACACTCACACTCACATCGGTAGAGTCAGAACAGACGTGTTACAGTATTGAGGGGCATGTTATCTTTTCGTTTTCAAACTAATAAATTTGGGGCTTGTATGAAGTAAAGAACCGAAAGTACAGTGAAACTCAAGGATGATGACAAAATCTGTCTGTCTATTGATGCGTGTATTTACTTAAGAAGAAATATGACCTCTAAAACACAAAGAGATACGGCAAGCATGATTAGATCAAACACAACAATGTTTTCCTTCACGCCCGTGTAATTTAGAGTTTCAATCGTCTTTGAAGACAAACTTTAGGTAGCCCTAACATTTTTTTGGGGAACTTGAAGCTATGGCGATCGCTTCAAGTTCCCCCAAAAAATTTTAGGGCTACCCCATACTCTCGAAAAGAAATAACATTCCATTGCCTATGATATGTTAGTCAGTTAGAAGAAAAAATACAGAAGTGAGTCTATCAGCACATGATTTCTTTATCTTGGTTAGAAAATGTGACTCTAAGTTGTTCGTTTCCGTCGCTTATCAAAAATTTAAAAATAGTAATGTTCTGTAAAAAGTGAGTGAGTGTTTCTTTTAGGTCTGTGCGTTTTTTTTTGTTTTTTTTTTTTTTTTTAGTTCGTGATAATATGGATAATGTAAGTTCGGGTACAACGAAATTTAAAGAATTAGGCCCAGAACTCGGTGTGGAGGGAAGAAATATACGCAACAGCAGCGGGAGCAAGAAATGCAGACCTAGCCAGTTAGCTCTGAGGCATTCTGCGTTTGACAATGCCTTTGATGTCGTACACGTCGTCTTTTTTGGTGACACGACTTGATTTGAAATAAGTACGGGCTAGCGTTTTGGTGAGTACTTAACACCCATGGCTGTCTTGCTGAGCACCTTTTTCCTCCTTTACCACGCTCGGACAGAAAAATGAGTGTGTGGTGAGACAATTCCCACTCATGTTTAAAGCCTTTCAGTCAGGTTGTTAAGGACTAGTTAGTCCTACACCTGATTTGCTAAATTTAAAAGTAGTCTGTGAGTACATAAAGCCTGGGGGATGTGGCTATCTTTCCTTCCCCAGGAGTAATTAAAAATCACGCGGTGCGTTATTAAACCAGTGATACATGCTCCATTAGAGCGAAAATCACTTTAGTTCAAGTAAGCAAGCAAGCAAGTTCGGGTACCGTCTCTAGCACTCTTGATGACACCAACTGTCTGGGTTATTTTCTTTCTTGCAAGCCCTTATGTTCCACTTCTGTTTGTGATAATAACTTGTGATACTTCACATTTTCTAAAGTAGAAATCTTTACAAGCCGTACAAAATACAAAACTTATATGACTTTGGCTTTTGACACTTGCACAGACTCTTCACTTTATAAGTGTCACGAGAAAATTGTATATCCCATTTTTACCATTTTCAAAAACACGCACACACTTGCAGCTTGACCAGAAATATGTACATCTTGTTTTGTGGATAAGTCACAGACAAGTCCAAGCATATATAGGTGGTTATGAACGTTAGGAATATCCCCTCATTTTTTCAGAAATATCAAAGCTTGTATGTGCATTTTCCCTTTCCCACTCTATGTTAGTGCTTAGATTTGTTCCAAAAAAAAAAGAAAAAAGAAACGAA
This sequence comes from Sinohyriopsis cumingii, assembly GCA_028554795.2. Classification (NCBI taxonomy): domain Eukaryota; kingdom Metazoa; phylum Mollusca; class Bivalvia; order Unionida; family Unionidae; genus Sinohyriopsis; species Sinohyriopsis cumingii. Next base: position 1,605,062 of record CM068827.1, on the reverse strand, counting down.
ACAATTTTGAAGAAAAAGAAACAACTGAATTTTAAATTCAGGTTTCTCTCTGTTTATAATTTTTGTCAAGTTGATGGTGCATGACAGAGTACATTCGCCTACCTTTCCAAAGTGAGAGGCATTTCTTCACATGTCATTGCCTTTGTTAAATTCGGTTTCATTGGTTAGTTATCGTTAATCTTTAATTTTTTTCATGCATTTCTTTTTGATAGAAGATTTAAGGCTTTCTATTGTTGTAACGGTATTTATTTTGTTTAGTCTGTTGATGAAATTATCTATAGCAAAGTGCTTAAGATTTTTCAGTTTCTTTTATTATTTCAAGCCCTACAAAAGGAGACCAAGTTTGTCTTCAAAGACGATTGAAACTCTAAATTACACGGGCGTGAAGGAAAACATTGTTGTGTTTGATCTAATCATGCTTGCCGTATCTCTTTGTGTTTTAGAGGTCATATTTCTTCTTAAGTAAATACACGCATCAATAGACAGACAGATTTTGTCATCATCCTTGAGTTTCACTGTACTTTCGGTTCTTTACTTCATACAAGCCCCAAATTTATTAGTTTGAAAACGAAAAGATAACATGCCCCTCAATACTGTAACACGTCTGTTCTGACTCTACCGATGTGAGTGTGAGTGTTTATGTCGAAATGTTTAAGTGAGATATAAAAAAATGGTCAGTTTGAAAACGCGAACCAATACTGTGACGCTCAGTATTTTGATGTGGTAAGAGGAAATGGTACAACACACACAAAGAGGGCTTGTAAGTTCACATTTCAGTCTGTCTGCACTGTAATGGTAACAACGCAAGAACATAGGGATTATTATGCCACACAGTCCTAGAACAAAACAATGCATCACCCGTTGTAAGCCATTTCATTGGCTATACTTATTTTCTTACCGCGTTCGCTTCGAATTGACTTGAGTAGCTATTCAGACAGTGACGAGAATGGCCATGCTTTACTGGGTCTATCCTATAGGCGATTTATATAAAAAAAATATTTTTAAAAATTAAACTAATGCACGAACATTCGTACCATGGGCGATCCCATGGAAATTGTGTCCGTCTTATTGCAAAATACATCAACATTTAATTTAACCGTGCAGATCGCTAGAACAAACCTCTGATAATATACATTTTGAAAAGTGTTGTGTGACACGGATCGCCATTGTCGCTTGGTGTCTGCTTTCTTGTTCGAAAAGAGATCGTTTCGTCTTGACTATAAAAATTTAATTTGACTAAGTTTTACGCACTACTTGAACTCATACATTTACGTTGTAGGTGTAAGCCGTCTTTCTCAGTTTTCTGGAAGTTCCTTTTTGCGTTTCTCAGATATGATACTATTTTTTATGGACCGAACGAAATTTCTTTTGGCGTGAATCAGGACTCGTGGTTTTGTGGCATAATTGGAGAGCATTGATTAAAGCTCAGTTATGTCGTCTTCGAAATCGCTGACACGGATTTGAACTAACACTTCAGGTTTTGTGTGAGGCGATACGGTACATCATTGCTTTTTACTTCCTCAATGAAATCGTTTCATCTTATTGCAAAATTACATTTGACTAGGTTTCATACGCAGCAGGTCTCTGTATATAAGGAGAGTGTCTTAGCGTCAGAGTATTCATTCCGCTCTCAAACGATCAAGAAGATGGAAGAGTCAGCACAGATCGAACTGCTGGTCAAAGATTTGCTAAAAGTCATACGAAAGCATAATTCACATGCGAAAGTGGCAACAAAACTTACTCTTTTGATCGTTGATTTGATGAGAGTCATACGAAAGTGTGTAAGTGCTGATGAAGTTTGCTATATCTGCAAAGGTAAATGGGTATTTGTCTCCAGAATACCTGCTTCGTCTAAGAAAGAGAGACAAAAGTCAAGATACCTAATATCGTTGTCAGGAGAAAGGACACTGGAATTCAGAGTGCCCTACGAGAAAAGAGAATAAATAAAAACAAGACGAAATAGAGAAGAGGGATTCAGAAGAAGAAGAAATTGAAGATGATGAAGAACTTGTGCCAGTAAAGACATGGAAATGGAAAAATTGACAATGTGGGCCGATGCGTTGGCCCTGATGTGAAATTTCATACTACCTTCTAAAAGAGAATAGACCAGAAAGAAAACGTAAGTGTCTCTTGGTCTTGACATTGTATAATAAGGATGGCGTGTTTTGTTTTTACTCACACTTTATGAAATTGTGCTCTTTCACCTCTCTCTATCCCTCTGGATCATGTTTTAGTTAGAATTGAAATGGAAGGATGTTTTCCTTCACGCACGCTCTTTAGGCATGCAAGTCGGTAAACAATAGTAAGTCTATTCATCCATCATTTTGTGTCTTGATGTTTCCTAAATCACACACTGATGCCATAAAATAACGGGTTAAACGGGTTTTGTAGTGTTGGGATTGGGGGTGGGGTGTAGGTGTTTGGCAGAGTTGGTCATTGCAGGTGAGGGCTTAGGTGCTTTCAAAAAACTTTTTCTTCTTCACTCTGTGTTGATAGTATATTTGGGGTTTGTATGCGTTCGCGCACGTTTGTGTGGATAGTTTATTTGGGGTTTGTATTATCTCCCTTCTGTGTTGATAGTATATTTGGGGTTTGTTTTTGCCTCTTCCCTCTGTGTGTGTGTATGTGTGTTTGTGTGTTTGTTCGCGTACGTTGTGTAGATCGTATATTTGGTTGTTTTTTTTTCTTCTTCCTCCCGAGTGTGGATAGCATATTTGGGGTTTGTATGCGTTAGCGACGTTGTGTGAATAGTGTATTTGGGGTTTGTATGCGTTCGCGTACCTTTGTGTGGATAGTTTATTTGGGGTTTGTATTATCTCCCTTCTGTGTTGATAGTATATTTGGGGTTTGTTTTTGACTCTTCCCTCTGTGTGTGTGCGTGTATGTGTGTGTGTGTTTGTTCGCATACGTTGTGTAGATCGTATATTTGGTTGTTTTTTTTCTTCTTCCTCCCGAGTGTGGATAGTATATTTGGGGTTTGTATGCGTTCGCGTACGTTTGTGTGGATAGTTTATTTGGGGTTTGTATTATCTCCCTTCTGTGTTTATAGTATATTTGGGGTTTGTTTTTTCCTCTTCCCTCTGTGTGTGTGTGTGTGTGTGTGTGTGTGTGTATTCGCGTACGTTGTGTAGATCGTATATTTGGTTGTTTTTTCTTCTTCCTCCCGAGTGTGGATAGCATATTTGGGGTTTGTATGCGTTAGCGACGTTGTGTGAATAGTATATTTGGGGTTTGTATGCGTTCGCGTACGTTTGTGTTGATAGTTTATTTGGGGTTTGTGTTATCTCCCTTCTGTGTTGATAGTATATTTGTGGTTTGTATGCGTTCGCGTACGTTTGTGTGGATAGTTTATTTGGGGTTTGTATTATCTCCCTTCTGTGTTGATAGTACATTTGGGGTTTGTTTTTTCCTCTTCCCTCTGTGTGTGTGTGTGTGTGTGTGTGTGTGTGTGTGTTCGCGTACGTTGTGTAGATCGTATATTTGGTTGTTTTTTCTTCTTCCTCCCGAGTGTGGATAGCATATTTGGGTTTTGTATGCGTTCGCGTACGTTTGTGTGGATAGTTTATTTGGGGTTTGTGTTATCTCCCTTCTGTATTGATATTATATTTGGGGTTTGTTTTTTCCTCTTCCCTCTGTGTGTGTGTGTGTGTGTGTGTGTGTGTGTGTGTGTGTGTGTGTGTGTGTGTGCGTATGTCTGCGCGCGTACGTTGTGTGTGTGTGTGTATTGGTCTCTGTTTGTCCCTATAAAAACTCACTTTATCCCTATCAGATACACTCTACCTACCTACCTGCAGTAGCGTGTATTCAGGTCAGCCACTTGCAACACTGTTGACATTTATCCCCTAGTGTTCAGTACAGTGACGTCACTGACGCTGGAAATTCTGAGACTATAAATATCGAATGGGGATTTCCACATTTTGTAGCTATACATATATACTAGAATTCATAAACAGGAACGTCACTCAAGCTGAGGCTATAAAAAGATAGTGGGATTTTCCAAAGAAAAAACCCACAAGTTGGAGCTATAAATAGATAGTGGGATTTCATAGGAATTTCAGCTGATTATAGATACATAGGTATTTATTCACGATCGTCACAGAAGTTGATATTGTAAGTAGTTACTAATTTTATCCATTTTAGTCTAAACCGTTGTAACTTAATTTTCGGGGATATGTTTATTTTCCTTTAAATTCTGGGACAATTTCGTCATTTTAGCGTTACTTTTAGTCACATCCATTTTGTCGTTGAGCATTTCCTTGATTATAGCTATTTATAGCATCATTACAATTATGCAAATTTTTGAACACCCCAGCAAGATTTCAGGTCTTGGTAATGCTTTATATATAAATATCACGCTTGTACTAGTGTATGTATGTTTCTGTCTCTGTTGTGTTTGACCCTCTACCATCATTGTCCCTAGACAATCCCACCATGTTCAATTCCCCTTGACGCTATACAGACCCACCATGTTCAATTTCCATATGTTCGATTCCCCTTGTCCCTAGACAGACCCAAACTCTATTCCCATGTTAATTTCCCTTGTCCCTAGACAGACCCAAACTCTATGTTAAATTCCCATTGTCCCTAGAGTTGCCCACGATTTTTCTCCATGTTAAATTTCCCTTGACGCTAGAGTTGCCCAAGGGGTCTTGTAATGCTAATTCCCATTGACGGTAAAGTGGCCCACTTAACTACTGACGTATACTACGTCCTCGGTTAAAGTCAAGAAAGCTGGCCACTCTGAAGAAGACTAGTAAGCTTTGGCCTCTATAGTGGGTACTCTGGTTTTTTTTTTTTCTTTTTTTTTTCGTTTTTTTTAAAAGTCTGTTGTATTTAATTTGCCGAAACATTTTCAAACCTATGGCCAAATGTAAAAATACATAAAATCGTGCTGCTTATTCACCTTTATCCGCATTCAAGGTTAAGCTGACATAATTATGGACAATTGCGAGATTGCGAGAAAACGTTTAGTAAAGTAAATTATATGATCATTATATGCCTGTTTGAGCTAAAAGCGAAAACTGTTCTTGAAAATAAAATCTAAATTGTATTGTACAGATAACTATCTCAGGGCTAGGAATGAATGCCCGGCAACTATTTTTTCCTTTTGCGAAAGCCTGGTCGGGCAAGCGAAGAATATATTATTAAAAAACGAACATGTTACAGATTAAAATGGAATTTCAAGTATTTGTCATTGATACACATTTTGAGCCTTACACTGTAATTCGGCAGGGTGAACAAATCATTGCCGTATAAATTCATAGTTGCGTTGTGAGTCATGGGTATCCGTAAGACTTCGTGCTAATCAACATACGTTGGCAACTCCTTTTTTGATTTATTAATCACCTACTTCGCTACTAGCTATTGAGGGTTAAACCTTAAAAAAAAAACACTCGTTAATGTTCGACTCATGGGACGTAGAACACACTTGATCTCGTATTTCACTTTAACGGGCTGTGTCGAAGGAATTGGCTATATTTCAAGTTTAAACAACCTATACCAAATATTGTTGCATACTTTATTGCTTTGTGAGATAATAGCTAAACAAAAAAACCCTATGTAAACTATGCAGTTACCTGACAATTTTGACACGGAATTAATAGTTCGGGTCTGGGTTGTTTTCTTTTAAACATTCCAAGATAGGGTTTAATGTCATTTGTTATTTATATCGTTTATCTCTGTTAGGCAAATTCTTTTTTATTGTTTCATATTTGTGTGTGTGTGTGTGTGTGTGTGTGTGTGTGTGTGTGTGTGTGTGTGTGTTTGTGCGTGTGTGTGATTTGGATTTTTAACGCAGCTTTAACAATTTTCAGCCACATCGCTACTATGTCTGCAGTGTGACAGTTTCTATTGATGTCTTGCATTGGGGCATCATGCCACAGACATGTTTCATGATGTCCCACCCAGTAACATTATCCTGACGCCAGGCCGACCCATCCTAACACTAACCTTTCAGTGTTATTATGATTTTTACAAGTCTTCGGTATGACTAGGCCGGGGTTCAAACCCGCGAATTCCCGCATCCGAGGCGGACGTTCTAACCACTAGGCAACCACACCGGAGCGAAGATCAAAGTGAAATTAAAGTAATGGTGATCCTTGAATACCTTTTCTTTATATATTGTTTTTTTTTTCTTCTTGTTTTCGATAACTATAATAAACGATTAGGCAACAATATAAATGGAGGAATACTTGGTACAAATGCAAAATACAGCAATTGTCTGAACCAGGGTAGGGTACTCTCGTCTAATTTAATCAGTCCAGATTGTTAATCAACAAGATCAAACGAGTAGTCGACCTTTAATACTTATACGAGAGCGGTGTAGGACTGTTGTAAAATAAATTTTGTCGCGGAAACGTGAAATTCTGCTACCCTTGTAAAAATTTAAATAAATGAAGTATTAATAGGTAGACGTCGCAAAGAGAACTGTAACCACACAGAGAATTATAAAGGTCTAACTCCGATCACGTATTGTAGGCTTGTTTGTTGTGGAACCTGGACCTTTCCAACACGATCATCTCAGCAGTATATGGCAGTTGGGGCATCATTCACATAAGCGATACCAATGGCTTTTTGACTTCAGAGAAAGATTACAGTTGTTGTAGTGCAGAGTTTGCTATTCTGGCAAATTCAAACGATGAGGTACCAGTAACATATTTTGCCAAACATCTCTGAAAAGTCAGTTTTGCTTGAATATCAGGAAGACATAAATAGAATAACTCACATAGATCATTCAGAGACTGTAAAGCTTGCATTGTATTTATTACCAGCAGAATTTCAAGATGTATTCGAAAGATGGCATGGATGTGAGTTACCACCTATGTTTAACCTCCGTTTCGGACAAGTCATCAACTCCAGTATAAGTTTGTAGGATATTAGGAGAGCTCCGATATATATATATATATATATATATATATATATATATATATATATATATATATATATATATACATATATATATATATATATATATATATATATATATATATATATATATATATATATATATATATATATATATATATATATTGATGAACACCAATCTATCATACCTAAAATATAAGATCGTCTAAAACAAAATTTAGGCAAGAGAGCAAATGTTTTCGAGGCAAACATAAAATAAAATGGACTAATTTTTTTTAAGACAGCAAATATTTTCGAGACGGTGCAGTGGCCTTGAAAAGGGCATTTGGTTTTCTTCTTCCTCTTTGTCTCCTAATCTCTTTTTTTCCTCCACCAACTTCTTATTTTCTCTTCTACGTTCGTCTTGTTTTTTAGTCTCCTCTATCTCCTTCTCCTGTTTCTTCTCCCCATCCTTTTTCCATTTTTCATTCTCTTCTTCTTATTCGATTTTTCATTTCACTCTCTCATTCTTATTTTGTCTTCTGCGTCCTCCTTGTCCTCCTTTACTATTTCAGCTATCTCAATCTTTCTTTCGTCTTCCATATAAATATTTATATATAGATTGATGAACACCAATCTATCACCCTAAAATATAAAATCTGCAAAAACAAAATTTAGGCAAGAGAGCAAATGTTTTCGAGGCAAACATAAAATATAAAATCGACTAATTTTTTTTAAGACAGCAAATATTTTCGAAACGGTGCTATGACCTTGAAAAGGGCCTTTGGTTTTCTTCTTCATCTTTGTCTACTAATCTGTTCTTTTCTTCCGCCAACTTCTTATTTTCTCTTCTACGTTCGTCTTGTTTTTTAGTCTCCTCTATCTCCTTATCACGTTTCTTCTCCCCACCCTTTCTCCATTTTTCATTCTCTTCTTCTTATTCGATTTTTCATTCCACTCTCTCATTCTTATTTTGTCTCCTGCGTCCTCCTTGTCCCCTTTACTATTTCAGCAGCTATCTGAATCTTTCTTTCGTCTTCTTTACATTGTTTGTCTCCATCTTGACTCTGTGAATAGTACAGACACCACACTCCAATTTCATGATGAATTCCTCCACTATTCCAAGGTCGATCTATAGCCTCTTGCAATGTCTTCATCATTCAACTTGGCTCGAAGCCATTCTATGATTATTCAATGCCGAATGGTGCGAATGACGAACGCTCGACTTTATATGTCTCAAGATTGACGTGAAGGAAAACATTTCTTCCACTCAGTTCACATATTATCTAATATCCACACATAAGAGAAGGAAAAAAACCCACCCCAATATATACTATCCACACAGAAGGGAAGGAATAAAACCATTATCTACTATCGGCTATCTACAATATCTACTTTCCACACAGAAGGGAAGAAACAAAACAATTGTATACTATCCACACCAATATGTACTATCCACACAGAAGTAATGGAAAAACATTATATACTATCCACACGAAAAAAATAATAATAAAAAATATACTATCCACACAAGGGAAAAAGAAACAACAAGCCCAAAATTTACTTTCCACATAAGGGAAGAGGAAAAACGAACCCCAAATATACATCCACACACATGAAGGAGAAAAAACAAACCCAAAATATATTCTCCACATAACGTATGCGCACGCATACAAACACACATACACACAAACGTACGCGAACGTATACAAACACACAAACACACACACACACACACACACACATCAAGAAAAGAGTGAGTGTTTATAATCACACTATTCCACACTCACAAAAATTGACAATTTAAATAGTCTCTTTTCTAACGTTTTGGTTAGCCCTGAGAAGGGCTGTCTTTTTCTAACTCCAAATACATCTGACTAATGGTGACATCTCCCAGCCCTGGCACCAAAGACACATCGCCGGCTCAGCAAATACATTTATTGCAACCAAATGTCCAAATGCAAGCGATGCATCAGTTCTGAACTACGGTTTTGTATGATTTTCTTTTGACGCTCGATAAATCCCGATTAATTTTTGTCGGCCCCCTCAATCGTAGTGCTGTGAATTTGGTGATGCCCAATGCGTCAAGGCATTAAACATTCTTTTCAAAAATGTACGCTTACTTGTCTTAAGTTTCAGATAGATATCGCACGAGTTTGCGAAACAATTTCGAAGTGTTTCTGAAGTGCCCTCAACGTCTGTACGCACAAGTATTAGATCGCCCAAGTATACTACTAATTCTTCTAATGTGACACCAGTAACGACATGCAAGTCCATTGAAAGCTATTGATCCTTGTATTAAAGGATTGATTTTGTATATATTGGTTTACCTATAAAGAGGTTTGGTTGTACCCCGAAGAAAGGTATTTCACCCATACCTGATAGTAGTGAAGAGGAATACTATACGGACAATTAGAAAATGCACTACAGCCCCCCCCCCCCCCCCGGACTATACGGACAAAATGGATACGGCCATAAAGTTGGGACTATATACAGACAAAAGGTTGGGACTGTATATGGACAATAGGAATGGAACAGGTAGAATGACATAGCGATACTGGAGATTGGCAAAAATGTTGCTAGGGATTGACCTGAATCCACGCTACTCTAGGTAAAGACAAATAAAGTAGAAAAATACATAGATTGATGCACATCAATCTATCACACCTAAAATATAAATCCTACTAAATTATCATTGGATTCCTGGGATACAGTTATTATTGTGAGTAATGCAACTATGGCTATAACAATCGAGAGCAACAGAAGCATTGTGGATCGAAATGTCCAGGATTCTTGGCCTTTAAGATCTGCCTTGACCAAGGATAAACATGAATGCATTTCTCAGCATGTCAACGAACACTTGTCAGCCCAACCTGTTACCAACAACATCTGAAGAGGCAAGGTTCACAGCAGAAAAGTGCTTGTCAACTCCTGAGATTGTGCATTACTTGTGGACAAGTCATACGTACCAATATTGCCCTACTTGTGGAAAGGTCATACGTACCAATAGTGCCAAGGCAAACATATGTCCACGAAAGACACCATGTCACATTTGTCACCAAATCGAGGACTTGGAACACGAATACCACATTCAAAAATAATAACCACAACAGGAGGAAGAAGATGCCCAGAAGAAAGGTAATTTAAATTTTTCGATTCCCAATGCATGCAAGAGACCGGCATTCACATTCCTAATTTCTGCGTGGCTCATCGAGCGTGAGAGAAGGGCATCCAAGAACTAATCTGTTGTCATTTCCTCCACTGTAGAACGATTCCTGTAGGACGTGCAGGTTGGCAAATGTTTGCCAATGCGTCTTGGACCCCATCGACGAAACGTGGAGTCAAGAGGACATCGAACGTTGCGGAAAATGATTTATTCCATGATGGTGCAGTTTAAAGATTTATGAGTTACTTGGCGGTGACTTTGAGTCGAATGCTTCAAAGATATGGAATGACAGAAATGGCCAAAGGATATTTTCCGTACTATCTCAATACCTAAGCGAATCAACACGCCTTTCCACCCCATTTACATGAGGCTTACTACTACTAAATCGGCACCACGCGCACCGAACAACGAGACGCTTTCTACGCTTGGTACCACACTCCGCCTCGCACATCTTCAACTTTCAGGAAACAATGTTATTGTATTGTAGACCGGACGTGGACATTTTACGGTGTATCTGTGGACAATTTCGAGAACAGTTCATAGAGCACAGAGGGATCAATCCCTTGAAAACGTCTGCACCATCACCAAACCGTGTTCATTAGTTTAACGCATACGATTCATGCCCGAAAAGACCCTGGTTGTCCTTGGTTGTCATAAGCCCTCAAAGGACCAATTTAGTCAAACGTCAAGGAAGACAAATGGATCGAACATCCCCGAAAAGGAGGATGTGAAAAGACCATTTGAACGTACTCGGTGAATGGTTGAGACTTAGAGATCCCTAAGATCGTGTACGAGTTTAACTGTTGTTTATTTCACGGATACCCTTCCTGTTACCCTCAATCGTACACCTAAACGTATCATAGATGACTTATACGATGCCCCTTGTCAGGGACGCTTAAAGCTAATACAGCAAGGATACCAAATGGTGGAAATGTGGGAAAACGTGTATGATTACCATTTGAAAACATGTTCCGAATTTAAGCGAATTGTGTAAAGTTACACGTTGTGGACACTCTGACGGAGGCAGTTTACATGGAGGGCGGACGAATGCCAACTGTTCACTGTACTACGCCGCCGAGGAGAAAGGAGAAGAAATACAAGTCTTGGATGTGTGGTCGCTGTATCCTTACGCGTGCAAATATTGCCACTTTTACGAAGGGCACCCGCAATTGCTGACCGAACACATGGACCGGGACAACATTTGACAGTACAAAGGATTAGTCAAGTGTAGAGTCATGCCTCCCACGGACTTGTACCATCCCATTTTACCCCACCATTTCCATTGTGCCGTACTTGTGCCGAGACGTGCAACCAACACCAATCGTGTCAGCAAACCCAGGAAGAACGCACTTTGACAGGAGTATGGTCAGCGTGGAATCTTTCAAAGCTCAGGATCTGGGACAACAAATATTAGAAGTGTATGACATTTACCACTTTTTCAAGACGTAACATACTACAAGGGCGTCGCAACTCAGAAACGCATTCTCGCAGACTTCGTGGATTCCTTTTTGAAACTGAAACAAGAAGTTAGTGGCTATATTTCCTGGTGCCACACTTCTGAAGACCAAGAGCAATTCAAATAGAAGTACTTGGAACAGGAAGACATAACTTTAGACAATATCGAGAAAAACAAAGAAAGGCGTTCGTTTGCCTAAGTGATGTTGAATTGTTTGGGGTGTGGGGAGAATGGCACAATGACCCTGTTTACCCAAGACAGAGTATTTGACAGAACCTTTCCGCTACTTCCAGACGATACACGACAAAACCAAATAATGAAACACGTGGTAGCATTTCATGATGACTAAATCTTAGTCAATTACGAAGAAGAACCCAACTTTGTTCAGGCCGACAAATTTGGAAATGTCATCATTGCAGCCTACGTGACAGCCTATAGGAGATCGTGTGCTGTATTTTGACACGGACAGTTACATCTACTTCGATCGCCGTGATCACCGTCACCATGACATCGAATGAGATCGTATAGGAGCCTGGATGGACGAAATCCGACAACAAGATTCTATGTTTTGCTATCGACGGTCCCAAAAATTACGGATACGAATACCGGGACCCACTAGGAGATGTGCACACTGAGTGTAAATTGAAAGGATTGACTCTCAATGATTTCACCAGTCAAGTGGTGAACTTTGGGGTATTGAAAGTAGCGTTGCAATCTGGAGAGGATCAACATTTTAAAGTGACCATCTACGAACCTCACAAGATCATACCTTTAGCCATACACAAATTGTCAGTTGTCCTTTGGAAAAAAACTATCAAATCACGTACCAAAGCGAGTATGGTTTCCCATCCACTTTACTTTGCCGTACGAAAACACTGCTATATAAAATGATTCCAAGACGATAGCCACCAAAATAAGGATGACTTCGACGCAGCAAAAGTCGATTGAGGGAACAATTGAGAACTACAAGTTCAAACAATACATATTTCTTGCAAACGTTTAGAAAATGGTCCACGGATAGGGAAGGATTACCTACTTCGAATGTTTTAGCTAGAACAGTATTTGTCAACTTGGGACCTGAGACTGGATTGGGATACGAAAGATAGTGTTTCAGTTGTGGTCTGAGGTTGTGTATGATTATATGTATCCATAAAGATTCAGTTATGCTGAAACATACTCGACGGTTTCCGCATAGTCCTTACGTTTCTTTAACCTTTTAACGCATCACACTGCGATACATTTGTGACGGTACCTTAGATAAGGAAGTACCGTTGTCCAGGAAGAAAGAAAGGAAGACTTCCAAAACTAGGCATAAAAAGGAAACATTTACAAGCTCGAGACTACATTAGGACTAGTATAAAATGGGAAAGTTTCCAAAGCAGATAGTTCATTGTGACTGCCAACACCAAGCGAGACAGACGAATCCTAACAAACAAACATCATTCACGTTCGGTGATTCTTGAGTGGAGTGCGATGCTATGCTTGCGATTGAAGGGATGCCGTACGCTGTGACCTCAGCGATTCAGTACAACATCATGGGCACTTTGCTATGACTACTAGAATACCTACCATGGCAGGTAATGCTTTGCCTGTCAAACCAGACGGATACGACAACGATGCCCCTCGTTATCGAGGACTTTTTACTGGTTTTCATTATCAGTGTCATAAATAACGTCATACTACTATGCAGCTACCACCCTACATATGTCATCCATAACTGAGCCAAATACTGCGCATGTTACACCGCTTCATTGAAATGCACATGTGAAAGAGGAATATTCGTTTCCTGTGAGTCTGTCTGAATACTGCGACTTTGAACGTCAATTCCAAACGTTCAAATAAGAGCGGCTTAAATATCTCGGAGGACCTAACCCCGAATAATTAGACAGAGCCGGATTGATCTATTTCGGCGAAGGTGATAAGTCAAGTGCTTCAGTTGTGGCGTATCACTTCACGAGTGGGAGCAGAAAGATTCATCTTACCTAGAACATGCTCGATGGTCTCCGCACTGTCACTACCTACCTTCAGTGGGACTCCAGTAATCTCTTGATTGATATTTTACAAGAGAACATTCTTGGTTTTCCTGTGGAGATGAGAGAACGCTTTTACCGAGAATTTGTCAAAATACACGTCAGGCGCAAAGAACATCAGCATCCTTACGTCACCCATGTTGGAACCACTGGTTTTTGAATGGTATAAGGGGATTGATTCATTTCATAGTACTCCATTGGTCATACATTCATGAAAAATGTGTGATTCATAAAAATGTCACTCATTCTACTTACAAGGTGACCATAATCCACAGAATTCCAACGGAAGAGTTAGAGGATTACCATATTTTACACGAACAAATCTTGATTCAAGAGGAAGCTTTTGTGCGGCGTGTGGTGTGTCGGTTAGTGACAAAACAATTTTGGTACGGTACTGAAATAATACCGCTACTGTTCGAAAAGTACATTTATTACCTTCAACAAAACAGGGTATACAAGCTTGCTACCATGCCACGACCTTATCGTTAGTGATATAACAATTGCCATTGAAGGAAATCAAGGACTGTATTCAGACTGTAGCGTATTACCAGGACGGTCATTCACATGGACAACCCGAAAGGCCATTCCGGGAGGACCTTTGTTTGATTGTGCCAGGTGCAGAGACTCTAAGAACATTAAAATCTGTCCCATCGACACCACACCTTCGTCACAAAAATATTTCAACGCCACTTGTTTATATTCTACTTTGATCGTTTTGATATTTATTTTATCGATTTTCCTAATCATTTGGCTATTCATGTATTTTTCTTTTTCGGGTGCAAGTTTTAAAATATTTCGAAATAAACATTTCCTTGAAAAGTATAAAACTCTTGTCTTGTCTGTCTTTGTTTCAAAAGTAGCATTCCCTGCACTATGGCTACCTCTGCTGTCTCTGCTACAACTTTATCCACTTTCAAAGTGATCGACGAAAACTTAGCGCCAGTTGGAATACCTTGAATCTTCGCCATCCATTCAACATGACAATTACTGGACCGAGCGGTTCAGGCAAAACCGAATTTATTAAACAATGGATCAAACACAAAATTAATTTTATAGATAGTCACGCTCAACGTAGCGTGTGCCGTTACAAAGAATGGCAATAGGCCTACAATCTGCTGCGAGAAAGTCAAGGCGATTCCATCGTGTTAGTGGAAGGCATTCCTGGCGAAGACGACTTGATCGTATCTGAACCCAGTCAAACTAATATGGTCAATTTCAACGACATGTTAGGAGGGACGAAGAAGAAATTAAACTCTGGTTTATGCACAAACATCATCACCATAATGTCAGTGTCATTTACATCACCCACAATTTATTTCAACAAAGTAAAGACCATCCACCATCAATCTCAATGCTCATTACGTGGTCTTGTTCAAGAAACAAATCGTAAGTGCATGTATTAACCAAACAGTCAGGAACTCCTTGGCTGACTCAAGCGTACGACAATAAAACTCAAACAACTCACGCCTATTTACTCGAGGATTTAAAAACCACCCCTACCCCGATTCACCAATGGTGCCAAGACCCGAGGACCTGTGGTGAACACGTCGCCCTAGACTTAAATATATATAAACACCTCGGACACATTTTATCTTCTCATACATAGAGAACATGATGTCCCTTCAGTCTCATTTTCCCGTTAAATTGATTCATGCCTTGTACGACATTAGTCGCAAAAAAAAAATCCACAAATACATACTCGTGTATACGAAGCCAGTCTCAGAAAAGTCTTAAGATGGTTCACGGTGACAGCACGTTAATTACTGCAAAGCATCATTCACATTTCACATCAAACACCAAATACTTTTTTGAGAGAAACAAAGTAGCCTTGACGCAACTGGCCGATCTTCGCATCGACACTCAAACCAAAAAGCAACAGCTTGAGCCATGGAGGTAGCGGTTCTCTAAGAGGTGTCATCATTCGTTTTCTCTTAAAATAGCATCCCATTGCCCCAAAATTCATCCCCAAGAAAAAAGCCACTCCCCGACCCAAACAGAACTTAGAAGAAAAAGAGCACTGGTGTGAAGACCAGGTCATAGCCCCAGAAGAAGAAAAAGTCCCCAGAAAAAGCAAACCCCAGAAACGACCCTATAAAACAGCTTTTATCCGCAAGAGAGGAACTTCGGCCAGGACGCAACCTTGTATCTCCAAGCCACGACCTGCAACGACGGTGACAGTGTCTTCAGTATCCTTAGGTTCTTTCACTTTTTCACTGCTGGTGATGCCATCCAACGAAAAAGATGTTGGTGCAACGCGGATGACTTCTAGACCTGATTGGACCAATTCTCAAAGAAATAGTGAGTCATGCTGGGAGGACTCCTGGGAGGTGTTGTACCCATATGTCCCAGATAAAAAAGGAGAACATAAAAGGGATCTGGAGTCAAAAGATCTCAGACGTGACATTTGGAATGTGATGGAAGGAAGAAAACTGACATTAGTTCCTTACAAACAATGGGTGGAATTCCATCGTTGGAAAGAATAACGTACCGCGTGTTTACCTCTCAATCCTCATTTGACAGAGATGTCCCAGTTGCAATACAAATCGCAGTCGTTGATAGATAAAGCGATGTTTCAGAACGGAAACACTGAAACGGTACTGTCAAGTGCTGCGGCGACTTCAGCTCTTTCACCAGAAAGCTTTAGAAGAAACAGCTCGACAGACTCTGAAGGATTATAAGACCCCAATCAAAAGTCCATCACTATCACCACCCACATGTGACCAAGACATACGCAGCCTCACGGATGCTAGAGGAAAAAGACGTACGAGAAGTGTTTCAAACACTGTCAGCAGCTCCCATCCATAGTAAGATTTCAGCTTTCTTGCTGACCCCTTCCCCAACACCCAAACGAGACGAACTCAAAGTTTGAGTTAAAAAGATGATGTCAACTCCTCCTTCGACAGAAACGAAAAAGAAAGAAAGAAAACCAGACGTGAAACAAGAAAGCAATACAAAAGACATCCCATTACGCCATCACCACTAATACCCTCGATTTATACTCTAGTGGCACGTTGGACATTTAAAGCCGTTTCCAAACCACCACCTCACCCGAACCACAGTAGCATCAGTGAACAGTGGGTGACACATTAAAAAAAGATCAAATGAAGAATGTGTTAGCCAGCATTTACTACAATCCATCCCATCCTACAGGTTACGGAGGAATTCAGAAGTTGTATCGTGCTGTCAAAACCGACTCAAAATTGTCCGTTTACCTCAAGCGCAACAAATGTTACAAGAACAAGAACCTACACCGTGCACAAACCCATTCAAAGAAACTTTTCCAGAAATCGCACCCGAGTGGAATGCATCGATTATCAATGGCAAGACGATTTAGCCGATGTCTCTCATTTGGCTACCTACGATCGTGGCTACAAATATTTGTTTTATGTCATCAAAGCCTTTTCAAAATTTTCCTGGGTCATACCGCTGGCTTCCAAATCGAGCAGTGAGTTAGTGCGAGTCGTCAAACTGGTCTTGAAACAAAGTGGTCGTCACTCTCATCGATGACACATTGACGAAGGCACCGAATTTCTGAACCAAGCTTTCCAAAATGAATTAAAGAAACGAGACGCTTATTTTTTTCACCACCAAAAATTCCGAAACCAAAGGCATCATCGTGGAAAGTTTTCAAAGCACCTCGAAAGAACACATGTGGAGGTATTTATGCGTCAACACACTCTCAAGTACATCGATGTCTTACCGCACCTGGTCAAAGCGTACATCCAATCTTACCATCGGAACATCGGATGTGCCCCCCCCCCCCCTCCCCAAGAAGTGACCTCCGACAACGAAGTGACCGTCTTTGAGCACCTGTTAGATGGTGGCCTTCCCCAAGAAAGGCGGAGCGTTGATCGGGTGCGCATTGTCAAAACCAAACGCTCTTTCAACAGAGGCTGCTTACTCAACTGGACCACCGAATTGTTTCGTGTCACTGGACGAGTGCGTGGCCGTCATTCTACCAATTATAATTTGGAAGATATGAACGGGGAAGTATAAAAAGGAACTTTTCACTTGTTCGAGTTACAACGCATGACCAAAACAAAAAACAAAGAAAAAGATATCGAAGGCATTCTCGATTGAAGAACCCGAAAATTAGGAAAATGTAGTGTCAAAGAAGTCAAAGTACATTGTAAATGATATCCACCGAGTTTTTACTCATGGATCGACGCTTCTCAAGTTATTGACTTCTAACAGAAGTGACCATCATACCCTTCAACACATCTTCAACCACAACAATGACCACTCCTTCTGAGCGTTCTTCTCGGCAAGATCTACAAAAGGAACCCTTATGGGTGTGGTGTAAAGAACGTGTGCCTAAAAAACAAATTGTCTTTTTATGCGAAATCTTTGTGGTGTATTGTGTCATCGGTGCTGCCATTGCAAAGTCGGGTTTTCAACAATGAGACAAACAATTGTGGACCATTTTACTGAGCAGTTGCATCGGTTATCTTCTCTCCAATCCTTTCCTAAAGTACTCTAACGGTAGCACTGGGTGTTTGCGACCAACGTCTGTCACCATTCCAACAGTCATTACCAAAACAACAACAATCCTTTTTTCGATACTCCTCTGATCTCCAGTGTCCCCTCGGACAGCAGTGCTCTGGAATTATGAATGACCAATTTTATTTAACTTTACCCAGTGACAGTTACATAGATGTTTTTCCCCACACTACTTTGTGCTGTGTCACGGTCTAATTACCTCAGGTCATCCAACTGGATCACGAAACCCATTGCGAAGTGGCTTTGGTCGAAATGATTAACCTTACACAAATCAAACATATCACCGAAAACTAAATCACTTTTGTGGTCGAAGTACTGAACGACGAAGTGCAACAATTCTTGAATGAAAACGAAACTGCAGATGCCTCTATGAAACGACGATACATCTGTTTGTTGAAAATACTGCAGGCTATATTTTAGCCGTCAACGTATGGTGGACACAATTGCTTCTAAACTCAACGCGCTGCTTGGCAAAGCCTTAGACAAAACCAATCGAAATGTCACCCTCGTACACCATAATGTAGCTGGCATGTTTGGATTCCAAAACGTTGTCCATCATATTTTGTCCTGAATTGTTTGATATTATGGGTGGAGAGCTCAAGGTGATCAAAATGTCCACTCATACCACCCATTCCCAACAACTTGAATTTTTCGCATTTTTTCGTTACCCCTTAGAACTGAACCAAGGTTTAAATTTGATCTTGGTGTTCTCTGATGTGTTGGAGTACAACGTGGTGCGACAGACATCCGCACCGTTACTACGAGTCATTCCTTTCAAAGTGGATTCTGCCACGAACAATGAAGTGAAGGTTGAAGCACCTATCACGTTCACCGCGAATTTGTACATACTCACTATTTATCGTTCACCAAATCCACCGAGAGCATTTCGAATGTTCCAAGTAGGAACTAGATCTGTTTTCCATGCCATCCACTATGATGACGATACCAGAATCCCTGTGGGTAGAATTTCATCCCATCTCCTCACTGACAACCTCAGCTCCCATCGAATTTAAAATCAAAGTACAGTCCGAAGATTACATCGATCGGAATAGCAATTACCTTTACCTCAAAGTCAGTGATCAAAACGGACGACACCACTCCGGTAGCTGATGCTAGTGTGGCGTTGTTAACAATTTCATGCATGCCTTGTTCAGCGAAGTGGATTTGCACTAGTCAGCAGCAACATATATACTTACCCTTACCGAACGTGCCTGGAAAAACACTTGACGTACGGAAATGATGCCAAGAACACTCATCTGGATGTTTGCGTCGTATGGAAAGGTGACACAGCTGGTGATGACAAGTTTAACGACACAGTCTTGAAAGTAGCTGACGATCCTCACGATGTGGGCTTTAACGACCGTTAAAAGAAACTTCTGCAAGGACGCAGTTTAGAAATGATGGTTCGTTTGCATTTGGACATGTGGTTGGAAGAAAAGTATTCGCTGAATGCAGTGGATATCCGCCTGATACTGAATCTCAGTAGTACCGTATACTACTTTATAGCCCATACCAACGACTACAAAAAGATCATCGAAAACGCGAGACTCTACGTACAGCGCATGGAAGTGTTACCTAAAGTGGGAAACGACATCAGTCATCCTTTGAGTAGAACGACAGATAAGAATCCAATAAACCTTCACCATTGCCGCTGTACTCCTATCCAATATCGAAGATCGTCTGTTCCAAGGACAGTTACCCAAACGTTTAATCATTGGTATCGTCAGGAACGAAGCCCGCAACGGAGCCATCACTGCAAACCTTTCCAATTTAAGCACTACAGAGTGTCCAAGATCGAAGTCACTCGCGATGGCAAAACCATGTGTATCAGATCCTTAAAACATACGTTTACCGAGAAAAATTACTTACGATCGTATTTGTCCGGTGCCAAGCCAAGAGACAGGTAGGGACCAACAGCATCCACGGTATATCATAATACAATTATGCAGGAGGCTATGCTTTGTGGGCCTTTGATTTCACTCCCGAAAAAGACAGCAACTAGGGACATTTCCACCCTATAAACTTCGGTCAACTACGTGTGGGGCTACAGTTTTCAGAAGCTCTAACAAGGCGGTGAACGTCATCTTGTATGCCGAACCAGCCATTTCAGGGCTAACCTGATCTCTAGAAAAGAGAGAGTGATCAGTTGCCACAAATACGTTTGTGTGTATATGTGTATATGTGGGTCCGTGCGTTTGTGTATGCATATGTTTGTTTTATCTTAACGAAACAACTTATATCTAAACACAAAAAAAATATTTTTGTGTGTTTGTGCGTGTATGTGTGCGCACGTAAATTTGTGTGGGTGTGGGTGTGAGCGCGTATGTTTGTGTGTGTACAAGTTTTTGTTATTTTCTTAACAAAAAACACTAGTCCCTGAACACAATATGTTTGGTCTTAGTGTGTGGGCTTGTACAAAATTTATTTTAGGTTAGCTCACTTCACTGTGGGGATGATTGGTAGCTGATATGGGTAGTTGGTGAGAAGGGACGTTTTCCTTCACGTCCGTGATAGAGGTATATAAAGTATAACGTTCATCAATCGTGCCATTCAACATTGAATAATTTAACCATGGCGACAACACATTCGGACAAACTCCTTATATGGCAGGAAGTGATAGATGACATTGGAATGGTAGAAAAGATGCTGGTAAGATTAGTGGATGGTTGTTCTAGCCCACACCGTGTAAAGGTGATGCTTAATAATTTAAGGAATGGTAAGGAAAAATTGAGAGTAATGATAAAGGAGTTAAAAGAAGAAAAGAAAGAAAAAAGGAAAAGTAACGTATAAGAGCTTATAATGAGAAAATGATGAAAGAAGAAGAAAACGAGAAGAGGGAAAAAGAAGGAGCAAGAGAGAGGACAAAAGGAAGACAAATATGAGAAAAAAAGAATGCAGTGGAGAAGATATGGTGTTGGTTGAAAAGAAGAAGACGAAAAATCCTAAAGGCCCTTTTCAGGGCCACTCCATTGCGTCAAAAAGGTATATGTTCTCTCTTTGTCATATTGATGTTTTCGTTGTTTGCATATGTTTCTGTCTATGGCTCTAGCCTTGGCTCTAACCTTGTCCTTAACCACGTCTCTATGTCTGTGTCTCTATTTGTCCCTAGAGTAACGCGTATTCAGGTCAGCACCCTTTGCCACACTGTTCCTCCCCAACTGAGGTCAGCCACTTACAACATTGTTGCCAGTGTCCAGTACCGAGACGTCACCCCTCTCCAATTCCTATTAATCCTAGACCGACCCAATCCATTGTCGCTATACATTCCCTATGTTAAATACACATTGACCCAATATTAGCCCACTCATGTTAAGCTCCCATAGATCCTAAAGGCTCGGGACCCTATTTTAACATAGAAGTCCCATAAACCCTATTTGGCCCCTGCTCACTATTGTTGTTCGTACTAAAAATCCTGGTGATTAAGTATCATTTGATTAGGTGTTATTCGTACCAAAAATCCTCGTGAATACGAACAATACAACATCAAATGATACTTAATCACGAGGAATGTTTGGTAACCTGCTTTGTATAAATTTACAGCTCTCTAAAAAAGATTATCAATAATCATCCAAGTGTCTTGAAGTTTGCTTCCTACTATTTCAATAATCCAAGTGTCGTGAAGTTTACTTCTTACTATTTCAATAACCCATGTGTCATGAAGTTTACTTCTTACTATTTCAATAATCCAAGTGTCTTGAAGTTTACTTCCTACTATTTCAATAATCCAAGTGTCGTGAAGTTTACTTCTTACTATTTCAATAATCCATGTGTCATGAAGTTTACTTCCTACTATTTCAATAATCCAAGTGTCTTGAAGTTTACTTCCTACTATTTCAATAATCCAAGTGTCTTGAAGTTTAATTCCTACTATTTCAATAATCCAAGTGTCATGAAGTTTACTTCTTACTATTTCAATAATCAAAGTGTCTTGAAGTTTACTTCTTACTATTTCAATAATCCAAGTGTTTTGAAGTTTTCTTCCTACTATTTCAATAATCCAAGTGTCGTGGCGTTTGCTTTCTACTATTTTAATAAATCCAAGTGTCCTGAAGTTTATCTCCGACTATTCCTATAATCCAAGTGTTTTGAAGTTTACTTCCTACTATTTCAATAAAGTCCAAGTGTCATGAAATTTAATTCCTACTATTTCTATAATCCATGTGTTTTGAAGTTTACTTCCTACTATTTCAATAATCCATGTGTCTCGAAGTTTATTTCCTACTATTTCAATAATTCAAGTGTCTTGAAGTTTATTTCCAACTATTTCAATTATCCAAGTGTCTTGAAATTTACTTCCTACTATTCAGTAATCCAAGTATCGCGAAGTTTGCTTCTCACTATTTGAATAACCCAAGTGTCTTGAAGTTTACTTCTTACTATTTTATCAATTTTGTAGGCATTAAACTTGTAAATATTTTCAAACGTTTCGATATTTTCATCTAGTTCTTACCGATTGATGTCAACTTTTTAAAGTTCATGTTTTTTTATAAATTTGTTTCGTTATTCATTTTTTCATCAATTATCTGTATATGTTTGTTATAATGTTTTTTTCTTGAGACGCTTCAATCAATTAATTTATTTTATTTCTAGTCTATGCATTTGTACATCTAAATTATTGTATCTCTTTTTTGTAAGGCAGACAATTATTGTAAGTATAATTATTTCGATAGCATGTCGTAAGGCTATAAAGGAATAAAGATAGTGTTTCCATTTATTGGAGGACATAAAATTCCATGAATAATGTTGGTTCTTTCGGTTTTCATTTCTGCATTATACCAGACAATTTTAAAATAATGTATGATTCTGTTATAGCACATAACAGTATAACATTATTTATTACCTACTGGTTTTAATAACCCATCCAACTCCTTACCCAGAGATACGACATTGCATGCGTGCATGCGCAAGCAAGGTGAAGAGAATGGTAAGGTATGATGCCGAAATAGTATGTAATTCTAACTCTACAACAATTGAATTATAATTTTAGTTACATTGCTATTTTAATGATATAGTTGATTGAGCTGACTCCTCTGCATACATATACGCAAAGAAACATGCCACACACCGATAACCCTACCAGTCCCGACATCCCCAAGTACTTTTTCAATTTTACTAGGACGTGTTGAACACTCACCATGGTCAGAGACATCAAGATTTTTTATTTCCTCTTATGCAACACTTTACTACACAACCTTTATAGCGCTCTTTAGTGACATCAACAAATACACACTGCATATATTCGCCTATATGTCGAATCCAACTGCACAGAACATACATCTTGATCGGCCGTAGCATACTACGTCTGCACATCAGGGTCCGTTTTTTTTTTTTTTTTTTTTTTGAGGGGGGAGGGTAGTGATTACTCTTAGCAAACTGCAAAGTCCCAGATCTGCTGACGCATTATGCAACGGCAGATCTGGATCTGTGCAGTTTGCAGTTGGGCATATCATATAAGTTAAACTATGGGGGCCCTGAAAGGCCGAGTGGTCTAAAGCGGTCACCGTTACGGATCACTGCCATATCACCTCTGTCTGCGTGGGTTCGAGTCTCAGAGTTCGCCAATGTGGATACGCGAGAAAGCTTTGCGGTAGGTTTTCGTTGGTCGGTGGTCCTTTAAGAGGTTTTCTCAGGTTCTCCCTCCACCATTTATATTGGCCGTCATGTAAAGAAAGCCTATCTTGTGCTGCAAAATGGGGTTCAACCCAATAACAACAACAAAAACGTTTCATCGAGTGAACACACTTGACCCACGAGATGAAAAATATATCCGTTATTCACTCAAGAGAAGCAAACTTTATTTTAATTTATGCTGAAACATACTGTGTGTGTGTGTGTGTGTGTTTTGGAGTTTTAACGTAGCTTTAACACATTTGCAGTCATATCGTTACGATGTCTGTGTGGCAGTTTATAGTGATGTATAGCACTGGGGCATCATGCCGAAAGCCATATAGCATGAAGTCCCACCCAGTCACATTATCCTGACACCAGGCCGACTAGTCCTGGCACTAACCTCTTAATGCTGAGCGCCTAGCGAGGCAGCTGTTTGTATCATTTTTTTAAAAGTCGTTGGTCTGTCTCTGTATGACTTGGTCTAGATTCGAAATTCATAACTGACTGAAAACACAAATATACAACAAAGAAATAAGCAGCTTGTACGATTTTGAACCTGGTACTCTTGTACCTTACCATTCCTAAACGGATGCTCTAACCAGCTGGGCCAACGATCTCACAATTTCCAGTTTTGAATAAGAGAGACAGGGTTCTAGATTTATTTAAATAATACTTGCTTACTGTCTTCATAACAAGTTTGCAATCCATCCAAAATTAGAACGCAGAGTTCTCTAATTTATGAGGTTTTGGTTCTGAAATCAAAGAAATGAAAGAGAGAAAAAGTAAGATGGGAAGGAAGGAACGAAGTAAATATAGTAAAAGGAATTCCTAAAGAACATTATTCACGCCCGCAGTTTACTTTAAATTATTTCTTGATTTATTTAAGTAACCAACGTTTTCTTGTTCCATTAATGAATTATAGATTTATACTGCTCCTTGTCTGCTCGCCAGATATATATGTTGTGCCACCAGGGTTTCCAGGCACTTGGAACATTATCTTAAAGCATCTGATTGGTACACTACACTATATCTTTATTTGTTTATTAACACAGATTATACAAGTATCTGTATACTTGTAGCTGATCTGAAAATGCACTGATGTAATTTAGTGTGACTTTGTACGATCAAATGTGATGAAATTGAAAAATTTGAGTTGACTGACAACTTCGCTCATTAATCAACGATACACCTTTTTTAGAAAAAGCTACAGTGCTCATTTAATTCTGAAATAAAGGAATGAAATCTATAATCGTATATTTCACACGCGTTAAATGTAATACATTGTGATACTGTTACCTTTATTTGAATACCATACCATTTTATTCAAATTTTTGCATTTGAAGAAGCCGAAATTCTGATAATTGTGATATCATTTAATAACAAGCTGTATATTTATTTTCAAGCTCAAATTATAATTAAATATAGCATAAGGCTCCGATGATATCTTGCCTTTAACTGATGCAATTTTAAGTTGCGTAAATTATTGCAGCAACTGTTATTTCGTTAGGTAATGGAGAATCAGGTGAATATCACCAGGGAATCGTATAAATTCCTTTCATATTTCTATCTTCTCAAGTGCGGAAGCAATGACTGTTGGCTTCAATTGCTTATCAAATATTAGTCATGCCCAGGTTTCGGAAGGGCTCAGATACCAATTTCTGAGGATTTCTAGTCGCAAATCTAATCTTGTAATTCCTTTAAAAGAAATTGAGGATCATTCTAAGCATGACTTTCACCAAGACAAGCCTGATGTTGAGGTAAAATGCATACAAGCTCGGTACACCAATTAGTCTCAAGTTTAAACATCTATTTTGTTGGCTCTGATTCTTCTGTCTCAGATCAATGCTGTTTCTGCACAATTTTCCAACTCAAGCTCAAGTTTAAATATTGTGTCTGAGCTCATAAGTTGAAATAGGCCGTTCCCGTCTCAGATCCCAACATAAATGAAAAGCCGCAGTTGCTCTGTTGTCTGAACGTCGCTTTCGTAATACAAGGGTCGCGGGTTCTACAGGGCCAACCTGTTTCCTGTGAAATGTGCTAGCATTTAAATAAAACTTCCTCGGCAAGATAGAGCCATACATGTCTGTCGTTTAAGTCACATAAGCCGTCTCAGCGAAAGACAAAACACAATTTCGGTCTCATGTCGTCTTGAATCAGATGCGAAAGCGCAATCAGATGACTTGGACTCCTTCAGAAAGCCATCTGTATTCAGAATTGCCTCTAAATAGGTTTATCTGATCTGAAACATCGTATTTAAGGTAAAACCTAAGAAAAAATGCTTAGAATGTACACGATAATCAGTCGCGGAACACCAATCAGTTTGTTTCAGTAGGCTACACCGGAACGTGACTCGTATGAAATTGGCGTTTTAATAATTTTGGATTGACAATTACCAGTTGAGGAAAAAAAACAACAGAAAACTAGAAACACTGGCACCAGAGGTTAAATTTAGACATCAGGAGGGACTTCCAACAGGCTCCTTCCCTGGTAGAGTTCACCATAATAACAGCTGTTTTGAAATACGTTCATCGGGCATGCGGACGATGTATTCAGCCCATCTAACTTCGGCCCTCTGCAGCAGCGTGAAGATAGATGCGATGGCGGCCGTTGTGAGAACCTCGTTATCAGAAATTGTATTCATCTTGCCATCTTATCCACATACTCTTTCGGAGACAGCTCAAGTGGAGTTAACTGAGTTGTTGGGAATGTCTGCTATAGACATTCCACGTCTCGATGACATTCAGAATGGGGGTATTCACTGTATCACAGTACACTTTCAGCTTGGTGGTAAGACCGATTACACTGCGGTCCCACGCATTCCTTCGTAGTTTCCCGAAGGTTGAGCTGGCTTTGACAATTCTGCTGTTTATCTCAATGTCAATGCTGACCAGTTCCTGCCCAGATAAGTGAAATTGTTGACAGCATGGACCCTCAGCTGTGAAGCTCGGTTCACAATATGGCTTTCCAGGAGCAGGTTGCTACATGACTTCGGTCTTGCTGACCGTACGGCCGTAGTTGTCGCATGCCTCAGGGGTCCTGTCCGTGCTACTCTTCTTGTTAGCTGGCATTGAGGACGCATTCCCTGATGACTGTTTCTTCACCTTGGTGACTGCCTGCAGTCGCCTGGGGTTGAACAAATGTGTGTCGGTCCTGTATCTGGTAAAGGTAAGATGATACCGGATATGTTTTAGGCACCTTTTCTAGCCCCATTCTCGTGGTACGGAGGTTAGCAGAGAGACCCTTAAAAGGGCTGCACCGACACTCTCTGGGCTGCCAAATTCCACCTCTGATTCAGTCCAGTTGAAAGAGACTCTGTGTCCTGAGCCGCCTGTGTGCATGTTCATGGCTTCAGTTTAAGTGCTATCCTCACTTACTGTTTCGCAACTTACTCATCGCCACAGGGCTAGGAGTTGTGCGGTATGGGTCTGAAGCTGTGCCTTGCGCTTAACTTGAATTAAAGTGAGGGAGAATTGTACAGATCGTCAGCCTAGCTAGAGTCCTGACCTACCGCTCCGGTGGCCTGGTGGTTAGAGCATCCGCATCGGATGCGGGAGGTCGTGGGTTCGAACATCGGCAGAGTCATAGCAAAGACTAATAAAAGTGGTACTAACAGCTGCCTCGATAAGCTCTCAGCATTAAGAGGTTAGTGTTAGGACTGGTCGGCCCGTTGTCAGGATGATGTGACTGGGTGGGATCATGCTACATGTCTGCGGCATGTTGCTCCAGTGCTAGATATCACTGTAAATGCCACACTGCTAACATCGTAACAGTATGACTGAAAACTTGTTAAAGCTACGTTAAACATTCAAATCACACACATCACACAGAGTCCTGACCACTTTGGGTCCATTAACATGCTTATGTGGATAAGCCCTAATTGATATAGGGTTTATGACACACCTGGTGTATCCCGCCTGTCGAACCTGTTTGCCGGGGTGTGGCCGCCGTCGCATATTATCACTTTTTAGAGCCAGGGATAAGAGCTGAGTGCCAAGTGGGTACCAAAAGTGGGTGAACTATCCCGAGAAGGACACGACTTTTCCTCCTACTAGTTGTGCTACCCCTCCCTGACGCCCTGACATTCCTCTTTGCTTGCTTTTTATGAGATACACTATCATATACTATCAGGAGTCTGAAATAAACATTATGTTCTGCATAATTATTCCCATTATTTAAAATAGATTAAAGTAATGTCTATCTTTTGGCCCAGTCACCCGCCTTCTTTTAAGAATAGCTAAAATTTAAAAGCAGTGAATATATGGAAGAGGTATTTATGAAATTGTTGTATTTAGATATAAATTGTGAAAACTACGCTTTATATTATAACTTAAATTGTGAAAACTACTTGATATATTATGATTTAAACTATGATAGCTACATTGTATGGGACCTAATTTGTGACAACTACTTGATATGGGACTTAAATTGTGAAAAGTACTTGATGTGGTACTTAATCTGTGTGTGTGTGTGTGTGTGTGTGTGTGTGTGTGTGACTTAGAATTTTAACGCAGCTTTCAGTCATATCGCTACGTGTGGCAGTTTATGGTGATGTCTAGGACTGGGGCATCATGCCGCAGACATGTAGCATAATATCCCACCCAGTCAGATTATCCTGACACCAGGCCGACCAGTCCTAACACAAACCTCTCCTGAGCGCCAAGCGAGGCAGCTGTTAGTAACATTTTTGTAAGTCTTTGGTATGACTCGGCCAGGGATCGAACCTACGATCTCCCGCATCCTATGCGGACGCTCTAACCACTAGGCCACCGGAGCGCTTAATTTTTGAAAAGTAAATAATGTACGACTTAAACTGAAAACTACATGATATATGATTTAAGGTATGAAATTTATTATGTTACTGATAGCCTGCGGGTGTAGATTGGCGTGCCTTTCCCCAAGGTTGAGTCAATGATAGCCTGCGGGTGTAGATTGGCGTGCCTTTCCCCAAGGTTGAGTCAATGATAGCCTGTGGGTGTAGATTGGCGTGCCTTTCCCCAAGGTTGAGTCAATGATAGCCTGTGGGTGTAGATTGGCGTGCCTTTCCCCAAGGTTGAGTCAATGATAGCCTGTGGGTGTAGATTGGCGTGCCTTTCCCCAAGGTTGAGTCAATGATAGCCTGTGGGTGTAGATCCCCAAGGTTGAGTCAATGATAGCCTGTGGGTGTAGATTGGCGTGCCTTTCCCCAAGGTTGAGTCAATGATAGCCTGTGGGTGTAGATTGGCGTGCCTTTTCCCAAGGTTGAGTCAATGATAGCCTGTGGGTGTAGATTGGCGTGCCTTTCCACAAGGTTGAGTAAATGATAGCCTGTGGGTGTAGATTGGCGTGCCTTTCCCCAAGGTTGAGTCAATGATAGCCTGTGGGTGTAGATTGTATCGAAGTATTCAGAACATTTGAACTTGCCGTTGGCTGTTGATCTGCAAGGACAGTGTTAGTTTACATAAATTTCAAATGACTCCTGCGTTTCTTATCCTACTTGTCAGAGAACTGCCATTTGTTAATGACCCAGGTACGTATAAGAATGGGATCCTTGGTTGTTTCCCTTGGGGTCTTTTTCTTTTCACCTCCCATGTAATTTAGTAGAGGCGAGCCAACGAGACTGTTTGTAAAACATGTTACAGCACTTCTCCATTTTGTACCACTAACCCTCCTGATATGTGATCCTATGTTTTAGTTCCAGGTGCTAAGAATGGACACAGGTGCTAATGTTTGTTCCATATCTGAATTCATCTTCGCATGTGCAATAAATTTTAATATACGTATTGTGTAAGAAACTCAAGTATTATCGAAGTTTTGACCAGCAATTTACAAATATAAATTATCTATTCATGCTTTGAAAGGGTATTTATAAAAGGGTATATCTGGAACCTAACATATCATGTAAATTCATGATATCCCCTAGCCTATAGCAACTATATATTGAGTTTATATAGGGAGGGGGGTTCTGGGGTTCTCAACAGTTTCTATGTTTTGGCCCGGGATGGGGAGGGCCACAACATGCTCATCCCTCGCACCGAGTTTAACCCCATGAGCCCCTCCCATCTCAAATATGTGGAAACCTGGGTCATTAAATACTCAATAATTCTCAGGTATGCCAGTCGCATAATTTTTGTAGTTATGTCGAAATGTCTATATAAATAAAACTACCCACCAACCTAAGGGGTATAAACACATTTTAAACTTGTGTACTTCTGCATAGAGTAATAATGTAGTCTGTCTTAAATGCTGTAGACATTGTGTAACATTATTCACTTAAGAACATATAAACTTACTGAAATTATATATATATATATATATATATATATATATATATATATATATATATATATATATATATATATATATATATATATATATATATGTGTGTGTGTGTGTGTGTGTGTGTGTGTCTGTGTCTGTGTCTGTGTGATGTTATATGAATGTGATGTACCATAGATTCTGACTGAATATTTGCTTTATTATAAGAGTATTCTGTACATGGTGCTTCGATTACACGTTATATGGGCTTCAAATGGGATGTTGGCCCAGTTATATGAATGTAATGTACAAGGGCTTTTGATTGAATATTTGCATTGCTATATGAATGAGATGTACAAGGGCTTTGATTGGATATTGACCTTGTCATATCAAAGTGATGTACAAGGGCTTTGATTGGATATTGGCCCTGTCATATCAAAGTGATGTACAAGGGCTTTGATTGGATATTGGCCCTGTCATATCAAAGTGATGTACAAGGGCTTTGATTGGATATTGGCCCTGTTATATCAAAGTGATGTACAAGGGCTTTGATTGGATATTGGCCCTGTCATATCAAAGTGATGTACAAGGGCTTTGATTGGATATTGGAATTGATATGTGATTGTGATATACAATGCTTTTTGACTGGACGTAGGTTTTGATAGGTGTGTGTAATGTACAAAGTTTTGTCTAATGGATATTAGCCTTGGTGCAATGTTGTGTGATAAAAAGTAGACACTGCCCTTAACCCTGAATACGGGATATTAGTAAATAATTAAACACTTAGTAAATTATTGGAAATTAAATAGTAATAATGCAGAACATACTAATTTTATGAGCTGATATGTGCAGCATCATTCTAAAGTCATTATATAAGGCTGGATAGATAATTCGGAATGTTTACTTCCATAAATTGCAATACTGTATCGTTTTATGTAGGTATTATTGGCATACAAAATGGCACAACGGAAACTCGTTATTTTTCTTGACAAATTTATGACTTGTAAGAAACGTGTTCTGGCTTGCCAAGCAATTATAAACTAAGCCATATTTCTTTTACTGGCATGGCAAAAATGGACCTTACATGTATAAAATATTGCATACCAAAACTAGAATTTGTGTAACGATACATTTTAATGTGACCAAATTATACTGGATGAAATCGAACAAAACTTTACATTAATGCATATCTGTTGCTATCGAAACCGAAGAAACAAGGGCATTAAACTACTGCATCTTTTGTCCTCTCTTCAAGCAATGTTCTCTCTCTCTCTCTCTCTCTCTCTCTCGGACTGGATGTCATTAAAAATAAATGCATTAGGGACAGAATTACAGAATAACTATATACATGAATCAGTCTAAAACTAAAACACTACAAATGCTGCATTATTGTACAAGAACCAGTCTGCATTCAGACATAAAGCATGCGCCACGCATCCTTGTATCGACTGAATTCGAGACTGTTTTAAATTTATTATTGGTTACCTATCATAAAACGCTCCTATTAGAGGGTTTTAATGTAACAGTTTACGTAAGAAGCTCCAGACTGGTAATGTTAACTTTGATGGTTATTTATGGAGCGATTTGCGTTGCTAGTATATCTTTAGGCTTAATAAAAGCGATGCATCCACCGGAATACGCCTCACTGTACTGATCAGAATGTACATGGTTGTAAAAATCTGACTTTAGTAATGTATTGGGCACATGATATGGCAATAAGTAAATTATATCGTGATTTCTATAGATCTGCGATGAAGAACTATTCATTTAAGCTAGAGTCCCGAGTCCGATTCCCGAATTTATAAATATTTGAATAGAGTAGTAGTTCTAAGATATACCAGGTACAGATTCAAAGTCTACCCAGTTTTTGGATAACACTCATAAGCGGACTTTCTGCGTGAGAACTGAATTGAAATCATAATATGAAATTACTGCGCTTAAAAGCACACATATCGTGTATGGACAGTATCACACATACTACAGTATAATAGGGCTTGTATCGAGTATGGACAGTATCACACATACAACAGTATAATACGGCTTGTATCGAGTCTGGACAGTATCACACATACTACAGTATAATGTTACAAGCCAAGGGTCCTTACTTGACCGAGCGGTTGTCAAACCCTGGCGTGATTCCCGCTAGAAGTCATATGTTTACCCCTACTTTCCAAAAACTTCCATACAACTTCAGTTGTAAATTAGAAAGCCCGACGTGTCCATTCTATACCTAAATTTTACTCTAATTAATGCAAGACCACAGATAAAACAACCTGCCAAATATCTATCAACCGCACACTTGCATGGTTTATCTTCATCAGGTTTCCGTACCGCCAGCCGTTCACGCCTTAGAAAATATAAGCGTATACCCTAACACTGGGAACTATTTTAACTCTGCCACCTTAGGCCATTCGATGTATAATCACACAAGTAATCACACAAATTTAAGAATTCCTTAAAACGGGGCGCTATAACCAAATGCGCATACTCCAAATTTATTACAATAATATGGCTTGGACAGTATCACACATACCACAGTATAATAGGGCTTGCATCTAGTATGGACAGTATCACACATACCACAGTATAATAGGGCTTGTATCGAATATGGACAGTATCACACATACCACAGTATAATAGGGCTTGTATCGAGTATGGACAGTATCACACATGCCACAGTATAATAGGGCTTCTATCGAGTATGGACAGTATCACACATACCACAATATAATAGGGCTTGTATCGAGCATGAAGAGTATCAGAAATATTTCAACCTTTATTGTATTACACGCATAACTTCAAATGCAGCTATCCTTCGAATAAAAAGTAACAACGTCTCTTTAGTTAATGTGCTGATGAGCATTTCTTTGAACAAACCAATGCTAAATGGCATAAAACTCAGAATAAAATAGTCATCCAAAATTCAATAGCACATAACTTGGTCTAGAGGAATCATCGCAAATTACAAATGCATCTTAAGTTACTGATTGTGACTTTCATTAAGTTTCGTTAAAATAAGCCTAATTATGTGAGGAAAATCCGGTTAGGACCAACATAGTGTCATCCTGTCCAGTATTGTAGTGTCATCCTGTCATCGTGTCCAATATTGTAGTGTCACCCTGTCGTCGTATCTAGTATTGTAATGTCATCCTGTCATTGTGTCCAATATTCTGATGACACTATGTATTGTTACTATACGTTGATACGATGGCGATGGTGTGACGGGAGTGTGCGACGAGATGGTGAGTTCCAAAGAAAAATGTGATTCCTAATGTGTGGGGTAAAAAATAACAAACTATCATATCGATTTCAATAAATATCTTTCATCACTGAATGATCGATTATGTTTCATTAAGCAACTTGCTATAATTTACCTATATCTACATTGGTAATTGTATGCCCTTGGTAGCCCTCAGATGAACACCAGCTGGTAAGCGCAAATGCGGAGGGCCAGATATAGCATGGGGAAGGATAGTGATGAACGAGCTGGAACAGATGGACTTTCCTAGGGCGAGGCACAAGCCTTTGCTAAAGACCGACCTAGATGGCGAAAGATAAATGATACCGTATGTCCCAGACAGGACGATGATGACTACCCAACTTCATTGTAACAGTTTTGAGTACTTTCCGGATCATGTATAACTTTCCTGGCAGAAGTCTCTGTATCGTCCTGGGAGCATTTTGTGGTGGAGTTCCAATGTAAAGCGCTCTTGTGAGTGCGATTTACTGTGTAGACTACCTTTTCAATTGTGAAACAAAATTCCCGTAAAAAAGTACGTATAAAAGTGAAACAAATACATGACCACAGTACGTAATTAAAGAATATTGTTACACCAATTGTTACGTGGCGGTGGGGTGGATTGGTTATCGTTATCTAGAGGATGATACACTACATTGTTTTTTGCCCTGTAAATAAAATAATAAAATATGACAATAATGTATGGAGAAACGCATAAATACACAAAATACATATTTGTCAGGAGTATTTTACTTCTGTGATCGAACTATAATCAGCACATTATCGTTACGTCAGATATCGTCTTATAGGAATTCAACAGACCCCAGGCTAATATTGACAGCAGATGCACACAACCCTATTACAAGAAAATGAATGTCTAATCTAGCGGCTAGTCGCATTCCTAACGGGACTATGACATAACCAAGACTTCTTAATAAACTAGTACTACGCTCTGCTGTTGGCTATAAATCACTACGCGGACTAAAAAACGCCCGGCAGGCGTTCTTAATGCTACTATCATCTATTCTCAGTTACACGAATTTACAACTCAATTACACAGATTAATAAATGACATTCACTTCTTGTCTTCATTGCAATACTTGCACATTTTTGGAATTCACTTCATGTCTTAACTGTATTACTTGCTAACTAGCAAATCATCGACATAACATAATATAATCTAAAGAAACACTTAATTCTTAGCGTGAATAATTAATATAATTTAAAACAGATAAATTCACCTAATTCTCACAATTCCTATCAGAGGTAATGCATGAATACATGATTCTTATTACATATAAACTAGTACATTAGAGCATCCGTGTCACGGGAAACCTGTATGACATTCTTAAAATAAATGAGTCATAAAACATTCAAGATAAACGAATACAAACAATCAACTTCTGAACGTTTCGATGGAAAATTGATGTATGAATTAAACAAATACAAATAACAACTCATATCACGACAATTTTATGAGACTGAGACAAACCTTGTACTTTCTGAGACTCGCTTTTGTCTATGCCCCGAATATCCCTGTTCATTTAAGTTCCGTCACACTTATTTAGCTTAGCCAATCAGGTTTAAATTTATCTAACCGCCGAAATGAACCCACGCTTATCTAGGTTTTGAGTAGCACCTGATATTTCCGCCTTTTCTTAATAAATAATTCATTTTAAAATACCTATTTCCAAAGGCCCAAATTTGTCTTGTGATTATTTCAACTTTGACATTTTTACCGCTGTTAAAATCCCCCCAAATCCTTGCCTCTCTATGTTTCTAACCGTTATCTCAATTAAAATCAAATCTTGCCCCAGCAGGAACATTAAATCCATCGCAGGCTAGCTATCGATTTACCTAGCCCATACGTAAATGTTAATTGTTACGTGTCACTCTGACCGCGACAAGATTCTCTGTTATGTGTTGCCATCTTTCAAAATTCACTCTGTTACAAATATAATGGGCACAAAATAAGGAGACAATTATTGCAAATTAGGGTCAAAGGTAAGTAAAATAATTATACGAAATGTAATATTACTTACAGCAACGACGTATCAAACAAGAGCTGAACATTTTTTGTTGACATCATTACATAACAGTGGCTAGTCCGTTAGACTCCCACAGCATACAATACAATTTTCCATACAAGGGATTCAAGACGCACCTTTGCATACTTATTTACTAATTTATACAATAGACTGTCCACAGAGGATAAACGCATGTTCTCCCTGTTTTCTTTTCTTTTCTTAATATAAACAAGCGATAGTAAGTAATAAATGGTTTGTTTTCAAGTGATGAGGAATATATAGCACGAATTCAAAATCGCTAAACCTTCTATGATATAACTTTTTGTAAAATGGAAATGCGTATTTCCGCCTTTGTTCCAATAAATCGAAGTTAAACCAAGCTATAATGGCTATCTTTCGTGTAATCATTTGATTACCTCACATCTAATAGTTATGAAATGAAAATGAAATTTGTACCTTCCATTGTTCATTCAGTCTAATGTCAAATTCTGAGACAATAACTTTTCCTATTGAAAAGATAAATCATTCGACTCGACAGAGGTGAAATGGCCGAGTGCGGTAGTGGCTAGAATTTATACCAGTCAGCCTGAGGACCCTTTAAGTTCAAAATTCTCCTTTATCAGTGTATGTACATATTTTGAAAGAAAATAAATTCTTATTAATTAGAATTAAAATAAATAGAATAAACCCCATCAGTATATTTTCTTTCATTATTTCCTTTCGGTTTCTATTATTTTTAAATTTTAAAAATATGCTAAAGTTATAAACTTATGGAGGATTTAGTGTTAACTAATCCTTAATTAACCTTAGTAACTGAATATAATATGGCTTGCAGTTCTACATGCAAGATAAATTTGTAATTGTTTTCCACATTTGAAAGATTCACAATCCCTACCCCACGTCAACAAGTTTTTTTTTCATTAGAACCGTTTGACATGACAAAAAAGAAACGCCATCTAACAAAGACAGCATATTTATCCCTATCAGCATATACAGCATTCAGCCTTTGGAAGATATTACATTCTTTCCTTAATTATTGGTTATAATTTAAGAAAAAAAGAAACGTTTTAAGAATAATGGGTATATTCTCATTTCTTAAAAAATAAAGATAGCAATGTTTCTACACATTTGGATGTCAGTGTTCAGAAAGTTTTTGGAACGAAATATTTTGAATAATCTGAACAGTGGAAAAATACAAAAGTATTAAGTGGAATAACTTTAAATTAAACACATCTACACAATACCATTTCTTCAAACAACTTAATGTCGACAATAAATCAGTACAATCTGAATATACTCTCTACATGATTTGTTGTCCTTCTATATTTAACTTTTGCGAAATAAACACGTATTGGTACCGAGAGTAAACTTGTACAAATTTGGTTACTTCAATACTTTTTTTACTTCAATACAAAGTTTAAAGACATATATTCCTAAATCAGGGACATTTGGCAGTGAGAGTACACACTGTATTCGATTTGTTTTACCAATCATAGATTTAAAAGGGCACTTTTCTACACTGCAAATTATAATATTTATTACGCGGTCAAGAAATGTTCTGAGCTACAATAACTGCAATATTATATATGGATTTTCCACCAATATACATGCAGACTCTCTCTCTCTCTCTCTCTCTCTCTCTCTCTCTCTCTCTCTCTCTCTCTCTGGTTACGACTCAAAGTCCTTAAGCTAAGTACCAGAGAGGAATACAAACCAAGAACTTGAATTTGACATTCAACAAATAGGTTAATTTCCCAGACTACAAAGTGAAAATTTCAAAAGAATTTATTGTGAATTAAATCCCCAAAAGTCCTAAAAGTTCCATCATAAGCCCATATAGTTGCAAATGACTTTTAGTGATGTTCCAAATGAATTGCAATTTTGAATGTGCGTCATCTGAATGGACATTTAAGTCAAACTGTAAACAAATTCGTTACTGGAATCTTCTAGAGTTAGAAGCAATAATGTATCTTGAACTCAAAACCTAGAAATAATAATAATCTTGACAAATAATCTACAGTCATAGACAAAAATTAGCTATCTCAAATGTTGTTTAGAAAACATAATACATTAATAAGGCAGGCCCCAATTCTTACCCTCCATTATGGACAAAGATCAATCACACAACACAAATTAAGTATACACAACTCTATCTATCTATCTATCTATCTATAGGTCTGTCTGTCTGTATATCTGTCTGTACGTCCGTCCGGACGTCCATCCATCCATCCATCCATCCATCCATCCATATGGGTTATTCAGTTTCAGGGGACAAAGAGACTGGTTAAAACTATACAGAAACCACTTTGTGGAAACTGATGTTAAGAAATGGTGTACTTTTACAAAATGTCCGTAAAATAAATATTTAAAGCCCCGCCACGAATGGTTGAGACATACAGTGTTAAGCAATTACGTCTGCAAATTCATCAGGTTGCCATTGATTATTGCAAGCGTCAGTGAAAACTTTATTTTCTTCTTTCTATCATTTCCAAATGCACTTCTTGATATTACAATCAGGGCCGGCGCTACCATATAGGCAAACTAGGCAGCCGCCTAGGGCGCTGATTTCAGGGTGCGCATTTCTCCAAATCAACAACAGTTTTGAAAAATAAATAAATAAATTTCAGTTTTATTGAGGGTCATTTTTTATCCTGGTTTATTTCATACATGGACAAATAATCGGGTAGATTCAGTCTGACCGAAACACCAGGCTGACCGGAACAAGCAAAATGAGTCAGTGAAAATCGCGCGTATATGAAACTTTCAGGACGTAATTACTGTTTATAAATTTTGAAATTGATATTTTCCCGGGGGGGGGGGGGGGGGGGCAGAATCTAAACCTGCCTAGGGCGCCAGATAGTCTGGCGCCGGCTCTAATTACAATGGTGCCTAATTATCAGTTACATTATGATTTCTTATAAATTTTCACACGTCACGAAATAATGACAGCTGATAGCAGTCACAAAGGGAGATAGTGAGAACGTTTTATTGGTTGAAGTTCGCTATTTCTAGTTAGCCTATCATACCAGAATGGAGAAATTCAGTGTTGTATGGACTCGGTCAATTAGTACCGGCATGATGCTTTATAAATGGTTTTACGTCGGTCTAATTTTGTGTTTAGAAATGTTTAAAACTGTGTGGCAACTTACAAATAAAAAGTGCGGTCTATTGCCATTATTCTCATTTAGTCACAGCCATATTACGGTTTGAGAAATAATTTGTAATAACTGAGAGAGAGAGAGAGAGAGACAGACAATTTTTGATTTTTCAAGCCATAAATATTCGAAAGGTTTTGTACAGAAATAAAGACTGTTTACTATGAACAATGATAAATGAATGTGTCTGTCCTGGACATAAATTCGCAATTATGTGAAGTGTAAATTAACTGCTATAACTGTTGAATCAGCCGTGCTTGCCTTACCATTCAATGCCGAAAGAAATTAAGAAAATCTTGAGACATCTGTCTGTTAAGAGACTGATCAGCATGCTGTAGAAATGAGATTGTTCACAAATGGTTTTCACACGTTTCTGACACTTATTTAAAGAGAGAAGTGTGCTCCCTACAATTCAGCTGTATGTTACCTAGCTCTGTACAATTCAGCTGAGTGTTATCTTGCTCAATACAATTCAGCTGTGTGTTATCTAGCTCCATACAATTCAGCTGTGTGTTATCTAGCTCTATACAATTCAGCTGTGTGCTATCTAGCTCCATACAATTCAGCTGTGTGTTATCTAGCTCCATACAATTCAGCTGTATGTTATCTAGCTCCATACAATTCAGCTGTGTGTTATCTAGCTCCACACAATTCAGCTATGTGTTATCTGGATCCATACAATTCAGCTGTGTGTTATCTAGCTCCATACAATTCAGCTGTATGTTATCTAGCTCTATACAATTCAGCTGTGTGTTATCTAGCTCCATACAATTCAGTTGTGTGTTATCTAGCTCCATACAATTCAGCTGTATGTTATCTAGCTCTATACAATTCAGCTGTGTGTTATCTAGCTCCATACAATTCAGCTGTATGCTATCTAGCTCTATACAATTCAACTGTGTGTTATCTAGCTCCTAAAGACATAAAGAGATTAAATTCTGTTAAGAATACACTAATTTATATGCTATTGATGCACACGTTATCTTATTAACATGCACAGTGCCAAATTCCTTGAAAGTTCCATATGGCAGTATAAAGTTATATTGGGGAGATTTTGTTTTCAAAAGGACATGAGGTTTGTATGCTCAAATATTAAACATTGAATCCGATCTTTAGCATATATGCACCCTTTTATTCCGTGCGAAAAAGGGGGTTTCCAAAATTTTAAAAAACCCACCAACAATGCACTGATATCTAACAAAATTAATCTAAATTTGCAAGGTTGTAGTTCTGTGTAATTTGTCTTTACAAATTACGACTTTTGTAAAAGCTGACTAATTTAATATGCTGAAAAGCCATTTTGTAATGCAAAGTATAAATAGGTGGAAAGGTTGAAAAGTTTGCTTCGTTCTTGGGGAGTAACAAAATAGGACAATAAGAAACTGAATATTCACTATTTTCGTGTCACAACTTCCAGATTTCTGTCGTCTACTAGCTAAAACAAATGGACAACTTTTACACTGAAAAAATGTGACTTTCGATAATTTTTAT
Organism: Sinohyriopsis cumingii; assembly: GCA_028554795.2. Lineage (NCBI taxonomy): Eukaryota > Metazoa > Mollusca > Bivalvia > Unionida > Unionidae > Sinohyriopsis > Sinohyriopsis cumingii. Next base: position 1,565,312 of record CM068827.1, on the reverse strand, counting down.
ATCTAATCTGAGTTTTATTGTTTATTCATTTACTACTTAAACTGACAGCAAAACAGTATTATCTCATTACAGTCCTAAAGATAACACCCATGAGAAAGTAAGTCTAAGGAAATATTCCTGAAATGGAAGGCATTCGAAGTTGTTTAAACACTTATAACTGAATCATGATTTTATTAGGAATAAACATTAATCAGTTTAGTCAGTTTGCATGACTCTGTAATCGTTTAATCATAGTATCGATTTAGTCTTTACAACTACACATTACTTAGGAGCAGTATGTTAGCTATTGAATTAGGTATGTAGTTGTCAAGATGTTTCAGCAATGCTATTCACAAACACGGAATATCATGGAAAGAAAAAAACGAAAGAAAATAAATAAAACTAATTTAGGATTTATTCCTTTACAATGAGAACGGGAAGGGAAACGTATACTTTATTAATATTTGACAATGTATTTAACTTATAAATTACATACACACAAAACAGTTTACCTGAATCGTTCGTCCTTACTCTAAGGACTTCATCAGCACACTGATGTGATCTCTACTGACAGTCAACCTTTAACAAAGTATACTTTTTAAGTTTGTCTCTTACGTTTGTCGTACAATTTATCGCCGAAAACGTACACAGCATATGCCCTTGTTTACGCCATTAATATGTAAACTGTAACAACCCATATCTACCGTCACTTAAAGCACGTGTTTATCAAATGCTTATCAAATGGCATTTGTTCGCCCTAAGACTTTAGGTAAAACGCATAAACTCTGATTTTGATGCACATAACGAAAATAAACTCAAACTACACCAGCATCCGCACAAGATCTAAGTCCATCAATACTATTTTGGGGGTATAAGTTTGACTTAATGTGATACATATCAGGGTTTGGTGTGAATTTAGAACACTTACAAATAATCCTAGCACTCAGAATGATGGCAAAATAATTGTTCAAGAACATTTATTGCCGTTACGCTATTTAAAACTCATTATTAACATCCTCCATCCTTACTGAGGAATATCTCTTTATCAGAGTATGATTGACACATCGTGCTGCATTGCTGTGAAAAAGTCAAACTTGCACAACACCTTTCTGAACGATATATTTACTCTACTGCTTTAAAGAACCTATTTATTCCTTTTGCTCGTGATTCTTCGTCCTGGAGGAGGGAGTTTGCTTGGTTTAGTCCATCTAGCTGTCTATCATAGGAAACGAGATTTGCTTTGTGTTTACCAGTGAAATTTAACACGTATATTTGAATATATATATATATATATATATATATATATATATATATATATATATATATATATATATATATATATATATATATATATCGATTACCTGATACGAATTTCATGCAAACAAAGCAATTTCGTATTTTTGTTACATGTTTTACATCGATGTTTTAGTGCTTGTTGTCAAAACCTGTTTGGTCCGGGAAGAAATCTAAATAATCCGATTTGTTTGTGTATCATTGAAATATAACATTTATCTCTGATGTTTACGTATCATTGAAATATGCCATTTATCTCAGATGTTTTGCCCAACTATGTTTTAATTTTTTCGGCAGTGTTAAGAAAATATGTGTTGCACAACAATTTTTTGTGTGTCCACACACTCTTATTAAGAAATATAATATCATTCCACTTTAATACTGGGTAATAATTAAAGTTAAAGTTTAAAACACTACAAAAGAAAATAAGTTTAACAACAACGCAACGAAAACCTAAAGCAACACTTCATTGTATGAATTGAATGCGTCAAAGAAACCCCCTCACCCACCCCCACCCCCCGGGACGTCTTTGTTACAGATCGCAACTGCTAACTGCCTCCTTAGGCGCTTTGTCAATGGGGTCGACCTCGTCTGATTCCTATCGGTGTTATTTCTGCGTTCGATTTAGACGAAATACACATATGATTTGAAGACAACATAAAATTTAAGGATAGAGAAGACCAGTCCAACGTTTACATTTCTATATGACCTGCTTTGTTTGGTGATTTTTCGGTAAAGACAATAAAAACGAGAAAAATAAATTATGGAGTGTTTCTAGATGAGAGGTAAGCACGACCTGAATTTGACATCGATGGCCCGAGTTTGACATAGATGACCTGAGTTTGACATGGATGGTATCAATGCGGGAGTGAGAGTACACCCCTTGAATTAATAACGCTTTGTTATGCACATTTACCACATCTATAATATGTAAAATGTAGCTAAATTGTTCTGAATCTTCACACTGGAATTAAAACAGTGATTGCTTTAGACATTATGGAGTAGACTGCACTTCATATAGAATTTAAATCATCCGATACAGCAGGGTTGCTGAAGATTTTATGATATAACAAAATATATAAACGCTCGTTATCAACAGATAGCAAGATACAGTTTATAAAGTTGAAAGTAAATAATACTTTATATATATATATATATATATATATATATATATATATATATATATATATATATATATATATATATATATAAATAAGTAATATTTATTTTCGACATTCGTCAGTTTATCTTGCACGAACTCCTTACAGGCGAAGTTATCCGTTCTTTTAGCAGATTGTTGGTACATTTTACTATGCAACTTGTATTGTTCGTAAACAAGGACAAGGCATATGTTAGACGGTAGTAAGCAGGGCATGGCCAAGATGTGATTGGCTGCCTTCCTTGTTTAACTTGTTGTCAAGCGCATGGTACCTTAAATGCTTGTCCTCTCTAGAGCAATGACGTTCATGCAGTAATCAATCATAGCTAGTTTACTGAACGTGAATTATAACAACGTAAAACACGAAGCTGAATGTTAATTAACTGTAAACTGCACATTTCAGAGTTGTATTTGTGATTCCAAACAAATAAACTTAAATTTCATTTATATTTACATGGTGAATGTTATTACGTTTATGTGTCCGGTCAAAGTGCCATTAATTGCTCAATACCTATTTTTCACTCACTTTGTGCATCACGTGTCTAATATATGCAAAGTTAAGACAAATCACCAACAATACGGATACGGCATCAGCACAGGTCTGGAAAATATATTCATGACAAAATTGTTTGTGTTGTTGGCTTTGCATTTTAGATCTACCTTAGACCAGTGTTATCTCGGTGGTGAGATGGCGTGTCTATTGGTGAGAATGTTTTCGCTTTAAAATATATGTTTGCTGCCGCAAAGGAACAAAACAACGCTTGGCTGGCAAAGAAGGACCATTGGGAGGTACAAAAATATATTTGTTTCATTTGGTCAATAAAAGTTTGTGAAATCTAAGTCTTGGAATGTGTCTTTCTTTAATAATAAACGATACACGAAAATAACCCCAAACAACTCTTCATTACAGCAAGTATGCGCGAACATTTAGCATTTAAAACCTGTGTCTGAAACTCGGCATGTGAACGGCCTTGCTTTAACGTTTTGTGCACACGTGTTTAAGAGAGAGAGAGAGAGAGAGAGAGAGAGAGAGAGAGAGAGGGAGGGAGGGAGGGAAAAAGCCGCTTAAGACAACTCATTTGAAAGTTATACATCAATATGTTGATCATGTTGTACATAACGGGGCCCTGTGAGGGGATATAGTTCAACATTGGTTTAAATGCTGACAGGCGTTCATATTTCAGGGATAAATTACATTAGTGAAAGGAAAGATAATTTGTTTTCTTTTCAGAGAACCATCTGTTACACTGAGAGAAATTTCAAAACGCAGTTTACAAAAGGGGTTTGTTAATTGACACATAGAATGTATTTTGACGTGCAGCAGATGTGTGAAGTAAAAGTGACGAGATCGTTTCTGCGGAGATCCTATCATTGCTGAAGATGTGAACGTGTAGTATAATTCAATAAATCGTTTTATTTTTGTTTTGCAAATGCACTTATAGGCGTGTATTGTATATTTATAAATTTGTCAGTGAGCACTTTGAAATAATCCTTTAAGTTTAAAACCAATTTTAGTCAGCCACATGTTTTTTGTTACTTATATTGAACTTTTAAAATTATAAGCAAATGAAACATCTCAGTCGCACACTGTAAAAAAATACACATTTTTTTAATAATTACTAACAAAAAGCACTTACTACAGTTAAGGTGTTTGAAAGTGCTTATATAATTTTCATGTGACTTTTTAGACGAGAGAGCTTTGATAAAACTGAAGGAAAAAAATCACTTCAATGAAACTCATTTTAATCACATAAAGCCTCAATATTTAATTGTCTCTCATGGAATTCAGTTTTTAAAAGACCCAGCTAAAACCTGGAGAATAGCTACAAATTAAAGAACGTAGAGCAGTAATTACTGATCTACTCCACCAAATCTCATCACAAATCATGTTTCAAAATAGGGAAGCATTTTAATGAAAATAAAATATTATGTTAAAATAATGAATTTGTTTGTCTAGTTCCTTTTGAAAATATGGTTACAATTTAGCCAAGCTGGGACCTGTTTTTCTGGGTTATTCGGTTTTCTTCAATCCAGTGTCTACCACCAAATCCTTTGATGGTGTATTACTTGGGTTAGTAGAACGACGATAAATGATTGCACCAAATTTTTAAAATAAATTTTCGTAATCAGTAGAAACGCATGTTTTTAAAAGCATAAAAATATTAAGAAGCGCCGTATTCTTCAATTGGCATTTCACATTTAAATTCAAGCATAGCAAACTGGTATGTTTCCAACTAGAATGAAACTAGAGCAAAGTCTTTGCTAACTCTAGAAGGAACACGTGCCAGGAACAAACATTTCAGCGAACGGAATATTTATTTTCGGGCTTTGTAATGACCACTTCGTTTAACCAGGTAACTTTATTATGACCACTTCGTTTAACCAGATGACTTTGGAATGACCACTTCATTTAACCAGATAACTTTGTAATGAGCACTTCGTTTAACAGGATGACTTTGGAATGACCACTTCGTTTAACCAGATAACTTTGTAATGCCCACTTCGTTTAACCAGAAAACTTTGGAATGACCACTTCGGTTTAACCAGATAACAGGAAATAGCGATAACATACAATTGATTATTGTCGAGACATCAATATTTAGTTGTATAAACATTCTGAATGAGCTCTCAATAAAACAAGGATTTACATACATTTTATTATAAATAGGCGAGCAAGAAACGAAAATAACATTGCATGATTCGTATCACTTCAGCATCTAATGTTTATGATCAAAGTTGAAGAATACATATCTGGTAAGACGTCCTACCAGTGTTCGATAAACTTGCTGACACCCTCAAGATCGTAGTCATCTATGTTGATGGTGGATGGCTCTTCAATGACTAGAACCAACATTACCATCTATCCCAGGCTGATGGCATGCCCAAAGTCCTGGCATGCATGTGAAAATTGATCAGTGATGTTTTGGTTATGAACTGATGTGTGGCTTGTCACTGCATCATAGTCAGATAAGAGCAGGTCAAGGATACTAGTCTTAGTTTTGGCATGAGACATCCGAGGTTTGTGAACTTTTCCATCTAACTTTGTGTGAAGTTCGATTCCCTTGGTTAATGAACCAAAATATTATTATAGTAGGAGACAGACGAATTTCCGAACAATGTAGGGTCAATAACACATCATGCTTGCCTGCACTGCGTATCTCAGACGCTGAGCCATCAGATTGGGCCGTGTCATGCATGTTTCCACGGAACGACTGGATCATGTGTAGGGGCTTTGGAGGACATCCGAACTTTTCTAGCAGCTCGAACTATCTCCTTCTTCTGCCAAAGTCGAAATCATTTGTGAGGTCAATGAAGGTCATGTATAATGTCTTTCTTTGTTACCTGCGCTTCTCTAGCACTTGTCTAAAGCAGAAAGCATTTAGTTGGTGGACCTTTTCTACTCGGAAGCCGCACTGTGTCTCAGGGTAGACTCAATTCACAGTTGTCTGAAATCTGTTTAGGATAATACGTGCAAACAGCTTGCCTGTGTTTTTGCTTAGAAGGGAGATGCCACGATAGTTGCCATTGTTTCTTGTATAGAGTAATGACATTAGCTTCTCTCATATCTTGCGGTACTTGACCCTCTTTCCTGTACATAAAAAATAACTCGTAATGGAGCTTGAGTTGGATAATTTTGTACATTGGGCGGCTTCTTGTGGTGTCATCTTTACCGCGAGACTTCTCGTTATGGAGCTTGAGTTGGATAATTTTGTACATTGGGCGGCTTCTTGTGGTGTCATCTTTACCGCGAGACTTCTCGTTTACTAGGCTATCAATGACCTTCATGAGCTTATCAACATCTGAGTAATTGTCTAGTTCGTCCAAGGTAGACAAGCTCTCCGTGGCGTTGAGGGCTGTATATTCTTTCCGCCGCAGTTGAAACTGATGCGTAGCTCGTGTTGTCATGTTTCCTTCACCTCATAAAACATATATTATCATCATCTGAGCCAAAGTGTGTACATATGACAAAACCAGAGTACCTTAATAAAAGACACATGCCCATAAATGTCACATTTGTCAGTAATCCATAATGGCTAACTTTGCATGACTGAACCTTAAGAGAAATAATGTTTCCAACATGTAGAAGGGACATTGTTTTGATTCCAATACCTATGGCTTGAAATTTTAGTGTAATTGATCTTTCTCAATTTTCAACGGAATTACGATTGCTTACTTTGACATTCTACTCAAACGACACCAATCTAAACTTAATAGACATTTTCATTTTTTGTTTTGATTTAAGGATATTTCTACTTATTGCAAGTAACATTCTTTTCCAGTTCGCAAATTTTAGAGGAAATTCAAAAACAAATGTTACTTTTTTGTCTTAGGGTCTTTAATGGGATCCAGTAACAGTTGATGGGCTGATTTGACGTTGTTAAACCTCATATAATTAAAACTATTCAAGAAACGTTATAAATTGCCAGAAATAAACGTACCTATTTTATACAGTTGCCATAAGGGGTTATTGGTAGCGTCTAAAGACAAGTTTTCAAGGTTATGCCCAAGAGTTTGTGTAAAAGAACCATGTGTATACCATTTAATATGATTCGCAGAGAACATAATTTGAGGCATTCCTTTTATTCACTTGACATTTCAGATGCTCACAGAAATATTAATCAATTCACATATTACGTAATCAAGAGAAACAAAGATTTCCCTACAACATGTTTTGTCAATCACATAAACCACCACTGGTTTAACATTAGATCATTTAAAAGTTAGAACAATGGATATAAACAAATTTCGACCGTAATATACTATTTTAAAGAAAAAAGATTATTTTGACTAGAAGAGCAGAAACGTCAAAAGAGACGGCACCAACGATACGTTTAGAGAAATAATCAAGAAGCCAAATGCTCTAAAGATAGAGGCTAAGTATGGAAAATAATTTTACAACACGAAAGCTATGCATTTGCTGGAAACAACAAAAACTAATAATTTTTATCTTACTCAGACAAAAAGGTATTTGTGGTGGCAAAATTGAACAGAACTAAAACAAAACAATCCAATAAACAAACAAAAATGTTTGGAGGATTGTCGCTGAAAGTGAAACTAGGATGTGGGCTGACGTTTTCTCAAAGTTAATTTATGATAGCCGGCAAGGATGAAATCAGATCAAAAGACTAGATTAGCCTATTCGGTTTCCAGAAAACATATGAATTGAAACACTTAAACTAAAATCGTTGAAACGATCAGCAATTTAAACAATAAAATAAATTTTGAAAAGACGATCGTTCCTAAATGTAATGAAAAATATTATTTATAGGCAATCATGTTGTTTATAAACTGGAAGATCTGAAACGAATGGTAATGAATATATATTTCACGAAGACTCAAAATAACATACAAAATTGACATATTCGAAGTTAAATAATTTTTAAAAAGAATGGATGAATCGCAAAAAAAGTTATGTACTCTTCAAAAGTGAAATGATGTGGCGATTCATTGAACAGCATGGAAACATTTGAAAACGTTATACTTTTAAAACACATGGAAAACGCACAATACGTAAAGAAGAGATATTTGCAAACATGAATGCTCAAAGTACACCTTGTTACTAGTCTACACTGTCAGTAGTAGTGCCTCAGGACAACACAAATTGCATAGTTCCAGGTAGGAAAATAAACACTTGTTTAGACACTATCAAGTCGCGGGTCAGAAATTTAAAATTAAAGACAAAAGTTTCGATTGGTTGGAGGATAGCATTGTAACATTTGTGGCTGGAATGGGAATATCATCAGGATCGTAATGTGTTGCGGGACATACGGTAATAATTATTTGCAAACATGGGAACCAGCCTGGAAATGGGTGAACATAAAATAGAGTATATATTGGTTTGGCTTGCCTCGATTGGTTAATAATATATGTTATGTATAAAAAAAAATAATCTTTTAAGAGCTTATCTTAGTTGTAAGTGAAAAAATAGAGACATTATTTTATTGATGGAATTTCAGTCCTTTAACAGTCTTGAGTTTGAAAAACTCATTACTAAATTTAGTACCTGACTCTTTGGTGCGGAATTAAAAGCACATATTTCAAACACATGCAAGTCCAGAAAATGCCGCGGCTCATATCCTTTCCTCTACACAGAAGCTGACATCCAGGTTTCATCTATACTGATAAATATAATATTTGATCAGTAACACTCAGAAATGTTGTTATTGAATTTTACTATACGAACTGAATTAGTACCTTGAGTCCTGCATGGATAGCCACCGGTGTGGCTGTTCCTTTCGCTTTTGATCCCTTTGGTGCTACATGCTTTCAAGAACAAGTGAATCTATATCAAAGTAAAACGCTTTACGGAAGGGAATGAAACTGAACGAATATTATTTCCTGTGATTCAACAAAGAACGGTTGACACATCAGTACGACGCTGACCACAGCTTACGTCATCGCCTTCCATTTATGATTTCATTGGGATTCGAACGCAGTTTCATTAGAACGTTTTATTACTAGGACTTCTATTTTTCTAACTTTTAATATTCTTGTATTATTTTTGGGTTTGATTCGTAAAACCGTAAGTTCGTTTTCTCATTTTCACATTCTTTTTTGGAGAAATAAATTATTTGTTAAATTTTACAAACTTTGTTTTCTTCACTCTTTTCTTGTTTCGCAAATTTAACAAAGAAAATTGAGATATATGAATATTTGCTAAAATATTTCAGGAAACATTGTTTTTTGAAGTCTAAATTCCCCATGTTTTTTAAACATTTTAAAATTCCAAGTATTATTATACATTTTAGAAATCTGTGGTGAAATCAGCAAGCTTTTTTAAAAATGTCATCAATAGTGGAGATCTTTCTTTCCCATCATACCCAGGAACAATTATACATTTTGCCAAAAAGATCGATTGATTCAACTTGCAAGAAAATATGATCTTTCTGAGAAAAAAAAGCTTCCTTAACGAAGCAAGAAATACAACATATATTGTCCAGTATTTGGTGGAAAAGGATATTTTGGATAAAAGTGTTTTGGTTAAGATCAGAAAGTCTGTATCAGACTCTGACATAAAAAGTAAAGGAATTAAAATTAAATTCAAGAAGGAATTATATTTGAGGAAGCTGGAACTTCAGAAAGATAAAGAAGAAACAAAATGCAGCTGCACATGGAGAAAGAGAAAGAACAAATGTTATTACAAAAAGAAGAAAAGCAAATAAAATTAGATAATGAAGAGAGAGAGAGAGAGAGAGAGAGAGAGAGAGAGAGAGAGTCAAATGCAGTTACAAAAAGAACAAATGCAGTTACATAAAGAGGAGAAACATATGCAAATGCAGTTATAATTGGAGAAAGAGGAGAGATAGAGAGAGACATATGCAAATGCAAAAGCAAAGACAGAAGGATAAGAGGGAATATCAGTTTAGAATAAAAGAAATAGAGCTGGCAAGTGAAAAGCACATTCCCACTTTACATACAAATTCAAGTTTTGATATTACTTAGAATATAAGGTTAGTACCCCCTTGTAGAGAAAAGATGAAGACAAACATTTTCCTTATTGTGATAAAGTTGCTGAAAATTTGCAATGACCAAAGGAGAATAGGACTCACATATTACAGTGTCCATTTTTGGCTAATCCCGAGATATATATGCATCCATGTCAGTACAGTTCTGACTATGATTTGGTGACGGAATGCATCTTAAAGGGTTATGAGACAGTCCTTGAGGCATATTGGCACAAACTATAAAACAGAAGCCGGACAAATTCATATTTAATTTGAAAGATAAAAAGAGCAGTTATTAGATAGACGGTGCTTGGCCAAGAAAGTTGATTAAGATTATGAAAGTCTTAGACAACTTTTATTACTTGAAGAGTTCAAGAACTGTGTTCACACTGACATTAAAAGTTATCGTGATAAGCAAAAGTTTGAAACCTTGGAAAATACTGCTCGTGCTGCTGACGAGTATTTCTTATCTTCTAAAATATTATTTTATAAATAAGACTTCCACTCAGCAGTCTTCTGGCAGAAAATTATTTCAGCCTAATACAAACCCTTCTAAATCTCAAAATCGTACAACGTTTAAAACTCAAGATCTTGATAAGCTTCATCAAAAATATTTGTCTCTTGCTACGTGTACCTATTGAATCAGGTCCTTTGCCCATCTCTGAGAAGCCTTCTTCTTATTCAGTAAGTAGAGTGCGGCTTTGTTAATGTTCCTCTCCATTGTGTAAATTTGTCATCAGACCTAGTCTTAGAACCAATGACAGTCGGAACAGTCCCTGTTCGTATTCGTTTATTACTAATCAACGATCTAGCTGGAGATAAGGTTATGGTTAATCCACTTTTAGCTGACAAGCCTTGTTTAGACTAGAGAGTCGATCCTAGTGAAAGGGAATTCCCTGATTTATTCCCAGATTGTACAGTTACTAGATATATGACAAAGCAAGCTCTTGAGAATGATGTTTATCAGGAAACTATTCCTTTAGCTGACACACGAATTGGTCAGGCTATTGAAAAGGTCAATTTCACTCCTTGTTTGGATCAATCAAAGTATATTGATCACAGTGATCATCTCTTCACTACTCATTCTCTTTATTGTAATCAGGGTGACAAACGACAATCACTTTTAGTCGTACAGGAAAGAGATCATGAGATCTGTTGTTTCAAAGGGACATTAGTTAAACTGAAGCCACTGATGTACGTGTATGTTATTTTATTAATAATTGTATTCTTATGAGACAATGGAGACCTTCTGGGGTACCTGCTGGTGACAAGTGGTCAGTGAACTATCCAATTTTAATTCCAAAATCGTACAGACAGGAAATTCTTAGTCTGGCCCATGAAACTCCTCTGGCTGGTCGTTTAGGGATTATTAAGACTTATCCCTAGATCTTGACTCACTTCTATTGGCCAAAATTAGCAGTGATGTTTGTAAAAACTGTAAATATTTTCATACTTGTCAGATGGTTGGAAAACCCAATCAGAAGACACCTAAGGCTCATCTGCAACCTATTCCTGCATTTTACGAACCATTTAGCAGAATTATGGTAGACTGTGTTGGTCCCTTACCTAAGACCATAATGTGTGCGTCAAGAAAGTTTCATGAGACATTTCCTTTGAGGAATGTTAAATATAAAACAACAGCTTCGATAAAGTTGTTTTAGACAATTTGACCTTCCGAAATCTGTCTAATCGGGTCATGGGTCAAATTATAGGTCTGGAACTTTCCAGCCGATTATGCTTAAATTTGGCATCCAGCAAGTCAAGTCAAAAATGAAATTATGGCAGAAATACAATGGAGAGATCTTTTGATACTAGTAATAAGGTTCGGTCACTCTTGCTCATTCTTCAACATTTCTTTCAGATTCGATATTACGGCAGTAACAAAGTTAAGAATAAACTGAATGATTTACATTATAATAATATTACTCCTGGTATGGAACTAAATTTAAAGGCTACCACTATATTGAGAGAGATAGCCAGGTTAAGCATGCAATTAATTTAGTTGTACCTGTCCCACTTAGTGAAAATTTAGGTGAAGGAATGCCATCGGATTCTATTGATTTTGGAGTGACAAATCTTCAGAATTCAGACATTATGTCTGATCTAGAAAAGAACCTTTCAAATTTACAACAGCAAGAAAGGAATGATCTTAAACAGTTATTATTTGAATATGAGCACTTATTTCCAGATGTTACTACAAGAACAAACAAAACGTTGAAACATGGGAAACAACACCCGTTCAAGATGAACCCTCTCAAACAGGAATACTTGAAAAAAGAAAAAAGAAATCCAGTCTTTGTGGGAGACTGATTCTATAGAGTCATGTAAAAGTTATTGGAGTTCACCACGTATACTTGTTCCGAAACCAGATTATGCTTTTCGTATGTGCACTGATTATAGAAAGGTGAACATTGTGACAAAAACAGATTCATTTCCATTACCAAGAATCGATAACTGCATTGATAAAATCGGAAATACCAAGTATGTCACCAAATTTGACCTTCTGCAAAGATTTTGGCAAATTCCACTGACTAAAAGAGCAAAGGAAATTTCGGTATTTTTGACTCTAGATGGACTTTATCAATGTAAAGTGATGCCGTTTGGGATAAAAGGTTACCCAAGTACTTTCCAACGTCTAATGAATATGATCACATCTGGTCTAGATAATTGTGATGCTTATGTCGATGATGTCATCGTCACAACGATGCCTGGAAATTCGGATATTTTTTGACATACTCACTGATGCAAGTTTGGCAATTCATTTATTCAAAGGTGAGTTCTTTCACGCTAGTGTAACATTTCTAGGACATATCGTGGGACATAGACATATCAAACCTATACATGCTAAGGTATGGGGAATCTCTGAATTCCCTGTGCCTTTTAGTAAAAAGCAACTGGTGCGACTTTTAGGTATGGCTGGATAATATCGGAAAGGTTATTCAAATGTTCCTATAATTGCTGAACCCCTGACAAATTTATTGAGCAGGAAAACCAAGTTTCATTGGACTGAAAAATGTCAGGAGGCTTTTGTTAAGTTAAAAGCCATACTTAAAAGCGCACCAGTTCTTATAGTTCCAAATTTCAGCCAATCATTTAAACTGTTTGTTGATGCAAGCGTATTAGGGTTGGAACAGTCTTGATTCAAGAAGACGAAAATGGTGTCGATCATACAGTATGCTATTTTTTGAAAGAAATGAAATAAGCACCAAAGAAATTATTCAGCAGTGGAAAAGGAATGTTTTGGCTTTGATTGTGGCATTACAACATTTTGAAGTTTACATTAGTTCAGCTCCTTTTTCAATTATTGTGTTTAGTGATCGATATCCCCCTTACTTTCATCGGCAAGATGAGAAATAAAAATGAAAGACTACTAAGGTGGAATTTCTTGTTACAGGAATATAATATTAACATTAAGCAGGTCAATGGAAAAATCATTTTTAATAGCATACGTACTTACACGTGTATATAAATGTATTATTCCATTTATACTTTGTATAATTCATAAGTATTCTCCTTACTTTCATTTTTAAACCTCATATATAATTCAGCTATGGTAAAAAGAAAGCTTTATTAGATAACTTTTTTTTCTTCTCCTTTATGGGGGATGTCTTATGTATGTTTGATTTAATTTATATGTAATTTAATTTAAATGTTTCTTTATTAGTTTTATTTTTTTTACTCCATTACATGCTACTGTAATGTAACTTTATTTACTGGATTTGACATTTGCCAGAAATTCAGTTGGACTTGGCTGTTTTTCGCAAACATCTAACAATATAAACTTTGTATCTAATGCTGACCTTGTTCCTGACCTTAATTAAGAATCATTAAGAGCGGAAGTGAATAACTTTCTTCATTGTTCAAAGTCAAAGCCATCCTTGGATTTCGTGATGTTAGGCATGTAAAAACTTATATGTTGTCCTAAAAACATGATCATGTGACCCTCTGTTTTGCGTCTTAAATTAGTGTATAACTGTTTTCTATAGAGAATTTGGGCAGTCAGGCTTTAAACCATTGACACTTATAGGTGTTTTGTTTTGACCAGTTTGAGTTTAATGTTTATTTTTTCTTCAAATTATTTGAATTCTAAGAGAATATTTTTCTCTGGAAATACTTGTGCTCTAAATTAATTCTTGGACAAAAACAGTTATAAAATTTTACAGAGACTTCAAACACTGGAAAATTATTTTCTGTGATTCAACCAAATATTTTGACAGCAGTACGACGCTGACCAGAGAGTATGTCATCGCCTTCCACTTTGTACTTCATCGGGATTTGAACTCAGTTTCATTAGAACTTTGTATTACTAGGACTTCTATTTTTTAAAAGTTGGATTATTCTTGGATTATGTCTGGACTTAATTACTAAAACCGCAAGTTTCTTTTTCTCAATTATTTGTTAAATTTTACAAAGCTTTGTTTTCACTCTTTTGTTGTTACGTTTTATGAGAGCCTAAACGTAACAATGACAATATTCCTAAATACGTCAACAAGGCACGCACCTGCCAGTCAAAGGAAAATAAAGTACTGAAACTCAAAATATGTATATTCTTCAGGTGTCTAATGTTCAGGTAAGCAATCACACCAATCAATCAAGTTCAACTGAGGTTTTGCTGTAAAAAAAATAGAGATATTATATGTACTTAAAGAAATGCAAATCCTTTATCCTTTATTTCTATGAACCTAATATATTGATATTCTGTAAAGTGACTATTTGTGGAAAGTATGCGCTCAATCTGAAAATTATGGAATGCAAATGCATTGGTTTAATCGTTATCATCTATCGAAGTTCTCCGTTCAACATGCTATACAAAAGAATGCGGATAATTAAAAATGGAAAGTTTATCCTGATAGATTTTGATGACAAATGAGATAAGTGGTTACAGTTGTTGGTTGATAATTAATCCAGGTATAGATAATTGGAGTTTAATTGATTACTATAATAATTCAGATTATATCAAAATGAAATATTGAATATGTGTTCGAGGAGAAAGAAGCTATAAAGGCAGTTTTTAGTATCCCGTCGACTTTTGATTTCTTGCAAGCACAGTTGCTCAGGCGAACAAGTATAGATTTGCTATGTGTCCGTGCGGCAGTGTATTTATTTTGTCAACCATAATATTATTGTCGAGATACACTCTGATCTTACAAACCCTTTAATCGGAACATAGTTCTGTTTTCCGTGTGATAGCCAACGAGTAATTACGTTTGATGATATCGCTGTAATAGTTTTGTGTCTCAACATTATTCATAAAGAATCAGTATCATTCATGAGTACTCCGATTGTATCACCATATTTGTATTTGAAGTAAATTCCGTACATTGGCCGTTTAAAAATTTATCACACTGTAAATCGACCTTAAACTAGCTTCACTGCTTTGATTTTATTGTGTTTCCATTTGACTAACACTACCTCAGTGTCACTAACTGTTCGCATTGTAAAGTATAAATCTTTCTGCATTTAATATATTTGTTATTTTATTTAGACTTTTCATCTGTGTAAAATCACGTCGTTGTACATTAAAGTAATGAAGTTTTTCTCAGATTCATCGCTACGTCTTTACCTCAAATTTCTATTTAGTATTTTGTGGGATTTAAGCTACCGTTAATGATCAAACACTAATAAGCTGTATTTTATTTTCATATTTAAACCCAAGCGTATATAAATTCTTAAGCTCTGATGTAAAATGCAGATTTGTCTTTGTTTTGTCAATGCATATTATACTTTTGTTCTATGTCCTTTAAATAATCGATACATTAAAAATAGCAACGAATAACATGAGAAACATGTAGATTGTGTTGATAGTCTTGGGCTCTTTTTGAAATATTACAACCAAGACTTCGTCTGGCATTGCAATGCATACACTGAACCGACAAAACTTTAATATTAATATTTTTATTGTGCATAGAAAATACTTAATAAATGTATTACAAATTAATTTTCTCTTTCTCATGACTGTTTGCATATTCTGATACTATTCTTTAAAACATAAATATTCGAACATAGTTATAAATCTCATCTTTTTAATCATTAAGACCAGCACATTGAAACATAAAAACACGCCAGGTTACGTGTTTCTTTTCATTTCTGTCATTCGAAATGGATGGGTGTTATTTTCTCATGGTTCTTCAATGTTCCCTTTCTTTTTTATTCCACATACACGTCACATTCATTTTCAACCCAAAATCTATATTTGCACGGTACTGTATGTATCTAAATGTTATTCGATTGCTAAATACAAGGTTGCTAAATGTGTTCAATTCAGATTCATGCCAATACAGAAATCTTTCTTTTGACATTAATCCAATGATATTTTTGTTCAATCCATGAAAGGAAATGTTTGCATGATCTCTCTCTAAGCGCTTGACATCACCATAGGTACAATGTTAAATATTCAGTCTTTCAACATTCGGACTTTGGTTTCTCTTTTTTCCTGCCCAAATATTATTTTTAAAAAAATTTAAATATTGTCTCTATCACATTTTAAATTTCACATGTATTCAATATATTTAGATGACTTTCTCTGTGTATAAATATTTAACAAATCAGCAAATTCTCCCTGCTGTGTTTGTTGTTTCATAAGTCTGAACAATATGTCTAACTGAATTTAAACAGAACCATATTTTTTAATATTTTAAAAGATAAATCTTTGTAAAAAATATAGTTCAAAGTCATTTAAATGTTCACACCAAGTATTTTATAATATGTACTAATTGACGCTTCATATAACGGAATCACTACGCCTGTTAGGTTTGATTGTATTCGTTAAAACGTTTTCATTTGTTTCGAGCTGGAAGGGGTTCTAAGTTTTTGCTCATATGTTTTATGTTATATATATATATATCTATCTATCTATCTATCTATATATATATATATATATATATATATATATATATATATATATATATATATATATATATGAAAATTATTATTCAACAATGCATATTTCAATGTGTTTAATTAATAGTGCTAGATCCATAAGTTAATAAATATTGCATTGGAAGCAGAGGTACAACTTTCCAGCGTGAGGGGAATGTAAACAATAAAAGGAGATTATAAATTATATCCAACCATAATGATATATGCAAATGCACTATTTAAGAATATAAGTTGATACAGAGTCAGGAATGTTTCACTATGATGTAAAAACATATATTCAAAATAGTGTTCGCATCGCAAGGACTTTGTGAAATAATACAATTAATTCAGACATGTTCAGTGACTATTTATTTTAGGCTTTTTTTAGATACGGACTTTTTTTACATCACAAGTTTTCATTTTGATTTTAGTGTTATCGTGTCCTTTGTAGCAGATGAAATGACAAAAAAAGCCCACATGGTATGCTAGTATTTGAATTTGTGAAATTAATACTCTCGAATATGACTGGTCTAGTATTTAATTAATTTTCATTTGATTGTTATCCTATCTCTACACAAAAACTGCTTGAAGATCAGAAACATTCTTTATCTAATTTGATATCTATCTCTGAAGGTAATTTGAATTTAATGTTTTTGCATAGCATCTGCTGTCTGCTTCAGTCTACCAGTGCATATTTATTTAAATTAGTTTAATCGATATGAACAATTATTTACCTTTTGCAGCCTACGAAGCGCAGTTACAGCTGAATATATTGATTGTTTTCATACTTCGTCTTTCAATGAATATCATTTGAAATTATACATTAAGTATGTTGCTCTATAAGTTATCTATTCAATAGGAGCTGAAATATTCCCAGTATTGTCTAATTAGTGGACAAAGGTTCTGCTTGCCCAGAACAGAACAAGTAACCGCCAGTACCAAAAAAAAAACAACAGATAATTTGGGCGTGATTTATAATTTATGGCGATTTCTTTGGGGGGGGGGGGGGGGATTATGTTAGGCCTACCTATTGGCTGATTAAACGTATGTCGTAATTAGACAGTATAAGTCATTCAACTGATATAACGTGAATTAATTGTGCAATCGCTTTTCCTAGGTTATGTTTTCATCTTTAATATAAGCTGAAATAATTCATATCCCGATGATTGTATGCTTACTAATATGCAAAATCCAATATCTAACTACTTAGATACAGAGAGTATGGATAAGTTCTCTCCATACAAGATCTACCTAGGGTAAGATGGGGAAGCTGAGTATGTAAATAACATGAAGAAAAATATCAACGACACGCCCCCACCACCACTACCTAGCTCCCCGCCAGAGAGGTGGACAAGGTGGAAGATCCTAATATCTGTGAAAGTTCCGCCCGTTTGGGTACATCAGTAAGTGCTTGTTTAATAGGTGACATATGTCAATCAGCGATTGCATAACAAAGATTCCAATGGACTACTAACCAGTTCGATTTAGTCTCGAGACAAATGCAAGTCCAACATAATAGCGTGTACATGAAACATGTTCCGTAGCGTAGACACAATTCTACATTTTGTTTTGGTAAATTTTCATCTCATTTTCACAGTGCACTTATGCTATTAGCTCTAATCATTGGAGATTGTTTAGAAATTATAATAACCAGTTTTTAATAAATAAATATGCAAATAAATTGGTGGGGCAGGAACAGGCTTCGGTTCTTATATTTTGTTCTTAAATTATAATTAGGTTCATAATTAGCAATCTAGATGAGCTGCTATTGTACATCTATGACGTATGAATGAAGACAACCCCTTTTTCAGGGTTAGCGTCGTAGTACATCTATGACGTATGAATGAAGACGATCCCTTTTTCAAGGTTAGCGTCGTGGTACATCTATGACGTATGAATGAAGACAATCCCTTTTTCAAGGTTCGCGTCGTAGTACATCTATGACATGGATATGTTTACCTATTTATTAGCACTGGGCGATGATTGCGAGTAAGTTATATCGGTGTCTTGATTTCTAACTAATATTAAGCTAAATTTACCATGATGCATGCCTGGTTATCCTTTTGGATCCATGGGGATCAGATCCATATAAAAGAGTGTATCTCATATGGATCCCTGGGCATCAGATCCATATAAAAAATTTATCTCATAAGGATCCCTGGGCATCAGAGCGATATAAAAAATGTATCGGGGCCCCGAGTGGCCTAGTGGTCTAAAGCGCTCTCCGTTACGGATCAATGCCATCTCACCTCTGTCTGCGTGGGTTCGAGTCTAGGATTCGGCTAATGTGGGTATGTGAGAAAGCTTGCCAGTAGCTTCTCGTGGGTTTATGGTTCTTCCTGGAGTTTTCCCGGATTCTTCCTCCACCATAAATACTGGCCGCCATGCATAGCCTATCGTGTGCTGAAAAATGGCGTTAAACCCCACAACAACAACAACAACAAAATCAAAAATGTATCTCGAGTTTCTCAGCTTGCAGACCCTTGCTGAATATGAGAGTTTCCTTTTTAAAAGATATGTTCATTATGGGAGTTTTTACCGGAACTATTGGTTCTTTCTGGTTTGCTTGCTTTAGGTCACAGCAACACAGCTAGGTTATTTTGTGGCGGGGCAATTGGAGTAAGGCGCCTTTCTCAATGACACACCACGATAGGTCATATACCCTGGCTGATGGTAGGATTCGAACCCGGAACGTTTTGGTCGTCAGTCAGACACGCTAACCACTGAGTCAAGGCGGCTCCCTACTCTCTTCAGTTATTTCCAAGATACACTTTCCCTTTTTTCCATTTTATGACTACTTAATTTTAAATTTTTGAAATTAAAATATAATGATGTGCACCATGGCTAATAACTGAAAACGTCATGCATAATATACTGTATTAGATAATGGTGTTATTGGCTTTGTTTTTGTCACTTCATTCTATAATTTGTATTCCTCGGGAAAAATAGCGAAAATCATAGAAAACGTGTCCATTGATTTGAAAGCTGTGTTGATCTTTCGAAGTGTCAGAGAAACATATAATTAGTATACAATCGGGACATCATCATTTGTTCCCATCGCAAGCTGGAAAGAACACATCGGATGTAAAAATAATGACCCCAAGCCAGTGGTTGTTATTTTATCATGTAAACTTAAAATCTTCACAATGAATAGATGACAGGTTTAATGGATTTTTTAAATATGTAATAAGACTATGTTCCTTGCACATCTAACCGGGTGTTCTTCAGCCAAAAACTAACCAGTCTGGGAAATATGAATACAATTACCTCCGAATCTCTTTCACTAGGTCGACATTATTTGACTATCATCGAAAAGAATGAGGATTATCCAAATGCATATTAATGTATTTTACTGTATGGGCATGTTTCTGCTAATGATAGCAACAGTCTTATGTTAAAATATCATCTCATTAATTATCAAAATTAACTGGAAATAAAGTTGTCCAATTGGTAAAAGGTTATAATGTTTTCCATGACACAACTCTTAATAACAACAAACAGGAGGTGTTGTTTCAACTTCGTAGTGGGGACTGAATGTATTGAAGCTGAGGCAGATCACCTTTTAAAATGACAATTATCTATTTCTAATTAGCTGAGATATGTGACGATATCGATGATGAAATTTAGTCTCGTTTAACCAGACTTTGTCTTGGCTTCGTGAAATGTCAGTCATACGGGGAGGGAGTTACCCTGTAGTTTGTTGACATTATACGTCAAATTTGTACTTTTCTAAGTTTGGTACTAGCATGTGATTTCCAAGCATAATCCTGCAATGCCCACTGCGACACATCAGGTACGAACAGTCTAAATTCCATGCTCCCGGCAAGAATGAATGACGCACTTTTCCTTTGTTGACTTCAACGTTAGATCAGCAGGAAACAAGACTGATTTTCTCGCAGTTTCGATGACTCCGATATAATCAAATTCGTGTCTATGTCGGAAGTTGTCGCTTATAAATACGCCGGCATTGAGGTGCTTATCACTTAACAATCGTTGATTGGATACTAAATATTTTAATAACACTTTGATTGGACACAAAATTTTAGTCTCTGCTCCAATAACAACCTTGCAACGAATCTATTTGTATCCATAGCTATTTACATCTGCAAGGCTAACAACTTCTTGACCTTCCGCGAAAGCTTTGCCTGATAGCGTCTTAGTAAGAATCCCTAGCAACAGGAATCGGTTGAGAGTGAGATGAATCAAAAAAACAAGAGACAATGATAAATGTAGATAATTACGGGAAAATGGTAAACAATAAACGAACAAAAATTGCAATGGAATTTGTTTCAACGTTACGAAAATTGTTAACACCTTTAAAACGAACTCAAATGGTTTTGGTGGGCTCATCCAGCACTTAATTATATAAAACCTATTCTATGATGGACCACCCCTAGGATTCATGATGGACCACCCCTACGATTCATGATGGACCACCCCTAGGATTCCTGATGGACCACCCTTAGGATTCCTGATGGACCACCCCTAGGATTCATGCAGTATGATCGGCCATTAAACAATAGTTCTCCAATTTAGAGTAGACCTACTCATTTAACAATTTCGAGATCGATATTTGTACATTCTGGGATTCATTTGTGCATGATTGGTTTTCATTTTTATAGACCTTCCGAAAATGTATATTTAACATAAACGTTTACAATTATGATTTGCAAAAGCGATTTCATTAGGTTGACTTAGTTTATATTTTCATTATTATGTAAACAATATATTACAAAGCTATTTTTATCTAAGACTGTAGATTGTATGTAGATTATATTTTTAAGATAAATATTACTTGTAAGCAAACAAGTATACTTGGATCTTAGTTCAACACAATGCTTTCCTCTCGGGAATATCCGGTCTAACTGATGTTTGCTATGTTACTAAACTTTTCGTAATAGACCTGCCCATGTTTACATATTAGTGTTCCGGAAATGCAATTTTAACCCTGATCTGAGTCCTCTTATTGTGTCTTAGATTTTTAAACTAAGTTTGTTTAGATCAGAATTAATAATTCCTCTCACACCATCTATATTTAAGTCCATCATGTAATTGTGTTCAGTTTGAATTTGACAGGAGTTCGTTTTTATTTAAATCATTCATTTGAATTAAAAAGTGCACATTATTACCTTCAGACTAAGGTACTATTCTGGGCTTACTGTGAATTAATTTTTTAGAAATTTTGGATTACATTATTGTGATACAGCAATACTCTTAGCACATCAACACTAATCCAGGCTAGTTGTACACCAGCACATTTAAGATTGGAATTAATTCAGAAAACCACAGGAAATCATTCTGAATAATCTAGTTGTGGACAGACTGTCCATGGATTGTTAAAGTTTTTAAAAGAGAAACTTCTTTCAACTGAATATTCAGAAATTAATCTTCTTCGTTTAATATATAATCTAAAAGTAATTTTGGATGAGCGTGAGGCATCCTTGAATAATATGACTTCTGATTTTAATGGATTTAAAGACAAGCCATTTTTTATTATAGTCAAATATGTCATCTTGCTAGGGTTTGGTTCATTTTGATGTTCAGTAGCATTAATACCTGTCTTCTGCAAATGTAGCATGAAATCATTTCAAAATATCTATCAGAATACATGTCGTCTGCAAATGTCGCATGAAATCATTTTAAAGTATCTATCAGCATTCGGTCATTGCTTCCAGTATCGATAGATTTGGTTCTTTACGGTTCTTCACTAATTTAATATAAATGAAATTGAATATTATTTAAATCTACACAAGATTGTAACTAAGAAACTGGAAGAGTTTGGTAATAGTTTATGCCAAGGTCATTACATGTGTTATACTAAGTGTTCCTTTACGCATGTACCCGTGCTCTCTCTCTCTCTCTCTCTCTCTCTCTTTTGTACGATTAGAGATGTAATACTTATTGCAATTGCTTACAGCCGCAACTAGAGTTCCGAGACCAGGAACGAAAAGGATTCGCCGCCTTAGAAAGTTGAATCAAGGCAGTTTAAACGAAGAAGACTAGACAAAGACACCCACGCACATATAAAATCGTCATCTTACATCTTATTGGAGCCGGCACATTTTCATTTAAATAATTGTTTAAAGTTGCTTATTAGTCAACAAATAGACTATAATTATTACTAAAACAATGAAATATCCGAGGAATAATTTGCGGTTAAGCAAATGTAAATAAAAAAGAGATGGCGATATGGTTCATCGATTTCTATGTCAATATAAAATATTATCAGCATCAGCATCAAGCTGAAGCCAACTATTTGAAACATCAAAACTTCCAAGATTGTATTACTTTATCAATAGTCGTGTAAAAGTTTAAACCTTAACGGTTTCTGTTTTCTGTTTGTAGTGTCCGTGTTTTGTATTCGCCTTTGAAAAAGACTCACATAGAGTCGAAGGGCTAGTTAGGAACTAGTAGGTACTGTTTGTTGTCAGTTATATATACATATATATATATATATATATATATATATATATATATATATATATATATATATATATATATAGAGAGAGAGAGAGAGAGAGAGAGAGAGAGAGAGAGAGAGAGAGAGAGAGAGAGAGAGAGAGATAGAGAGAGAGAGATAGATAGTAGATAGATAGTAGATAGATAGATAGATAGATATACATATATCCGTTGCTGAAGAAATGTTTTGAATACTCACCATATGGTGATTTCGATACAATTTTAAGGTGTTAAAAAATGTCTTTGCTGAATGTTCATCAGACTACACTGAAAATGAGATAATAAACACAGCACTGGATTTTGGGTTTTGAAGATGTTTAAGAAGCAAAAGGATACAGATATTTACATAGCAATGATTCTAAGAACTGCAGAATATACACAAAGACAAAACAGGTTAAAGTTTGCATGCTCAGTTTCTATGATATTGGTATTATCTAAATGGCTACAATCCCGTTACAGCGAAGGATTGTCTCGGTATCGTGATTAACTCTTTTATCTACGGATGAGGCTGTTTTTACTAGTTGTCAAATTCTTTGTTTTCTGTCATGAGCTCTGAAAGGCTTTTTGCTGACATATTATTTACATATTCTGTGTACATAGATTTTGTCAATAATCTTTTGGAATGAATGAGTTTCGATTGGTTCTAATGATTAATTTTCACATTATGTATTCTTATCTTTTGTCTATCGCTAATGTTGCTTCCATGTAGAAAAGGCATGAATGAAACGTTTGGTTCTCAATCGGGCAAATCTCGAATGATTTGTGGTGACTCTTTGTGTGAAACTTTATACTCTTTGCGTACTTATTTCTGTTTATGTACCTTTCCGCATTTTTGCATCTTTTTGTGATGGGTATTTGTAATAGAGTCTGGTGTGCCTGGCTCAGGATGTTTGCTTTCCGATCTCATATTCTGAGTATATAAAAGTATGAAGTATTTTTATTTCACACACAAACACACACACACACACACACACACACTGATGTCCGATTGTGCTTCTTATAAGCCTTTGAAACGAAGACAATGTACCTTGATTCTTGGTTTCTCTGTTATCAGGTTTTATTGCAAGTTACATGTTAAACTCGCGCTAACATTAAATACCTCATTTACTAATATTTACTGATTTGCTGATCATTCGTGAACTGTATTTGTCTACTGTTTCAACATTTGCGTCATATTTATACATGATACATTATCATCTTTATTTTCTCTTAGCCTATTGGCCATCACAAATTATAAACATATACATATACTTTAAGTTTGTTACAAAATATATGGTGGCTCATTTGATACAGTAATAATAATAAAACAAATCAATCGCATGTGCAATATTCTACTAGTACTAATACATAAATGCTCACATCCCCATGCACTCCCATACACTTTATATATATATATATATATATATATATATATATATATATATATATATATATATATATATATATATATATATATATATATATATATATATATATATATATATATATATATATATAAATATATATAACACGTGCTAACCCAGGTTTAATTTACCCGCGCAAGCTCACTTATGTTTAGAAAATTACTTCCTGTTTCGAAACTTCGGCAATCCTTGAATTAAGACCTTGAATTGGTTGCAATAGCATAATGTACTGGTAGTATATAGAGAATCGTCTCATAACAGACAAAATCCCTGTAGAAATAATGGCTTCTTAGACTAGCTACTTACATGTGAGGAAATTATTTATCTAAGTATATAAACAACATAAAATCTGAATGAGAAAAATAGAAAATTTATTTTAGTCTTAAAATGTCAATAAACAAATCAGTATAATATAATTTACATATTCTCTTCCGGTCAATAAATAACTTGATATAGATGAATGTACATATAATTATAACCAACAGTCTCAACTTTTTGTATTAAATAATAATATTGATCAAATAGAATTTACTATAATGATTTCATAATATTCTTAGGGGTAACATTGAAATCCCCAAAACCAACGGATTCAAATAATTAGAATTAACATGCGAAACGGATGACCATTACTATTACAATAAAAATATAAAGTCATACAAATGTACTGAACTGGCGTTATGGAGGCCCTATATCCCTACGTAAAGGTACTCAACGCTTCATCTTTGGCTTTGATTTTCCTTAGTACCGAAATTTACCACTTTTTTATATTGCAGAAATTAATGTATATTTTCTAATATGATTATTTCCAGTTAATTTCTATTTATATAAATATAACATTCCCTATCACGTTTGGAAGTCGATTATGTATTGCATTTGCATACGAACCCGATGCCGGTTAAAGGGAAACTCACTGGTGTGCACGACACCCTGTTTATAACCTTCGGTTGCATTACACAGTGTAACACTCCGCCAAAATAGCACATATTGCTAACAAGTATTTAAGACTCAATAAATATTAAATATCGTTAAAATACTGAGATTTAAAAACATATATTGAATGCTAATTATATTATTACACTCTTCATTACAAACGTATAATCAAACACTAAAATCATTGTGTCATACGTATAAACAGTAAACATTGTCCTCCAAACAAGGTTTTGGTGCGGGAAAATTAAAACATGCGCTTACTGAATGTGTTGTACTTGCAGGAGAAGGTAAGTGCATTATTCTATTGTTGAGTATAACTAATTCTACGTAGAAAACTAGTTAATCAACGGTTTATTGGTGTTCAGTAATGATTGTGTACACCGCCTAGTGGAAATCTAAGGTGCCTCCAATACATAAATTGTCTCCAAAACAAAGATGGTGGACATCGTAAAACACATCGAACTTTGTGCATAGCATTAATGATAAAGAACATTCTTTGGCAAAGCATCTTACTTAACATAATCTCAAACTACCCATCAGGACATGAAACTAGTATATTTGTATTCATGTACAATTCGTAACAATGTGTATATATATTTATATCAGACCAGTTAGAGGTCACGGTATCCAGAACTTGACTACATGACGTATGTTTGCTACGTCGAGTTGAAATAAGAGTTTAATGTTGTATTTCTGAGTTTATCGTGGTATAATCTGTCAGTGCCTACACAGCAAATAACACCCCAAGGGCACTATATAAGATGTGTGAGTCGGAAACTGACAGTTTATACCACGATAAACTCAGAAATACGTCCGTAAACTCGTATTATTGCAATTCTTCATAATTTTATTAATTCTTTTATTTATATTTTCTTTTCTTTTAAAGATATTTTCTTTCAGTTTTAGAGCATTAACTGTATTAATTCTTGATGAGGGCTACGTAGCTATTCATAGAACAATGGATTCTCCATTTGTAAAGTAATACACACTTCAGTAGCAAATATATAATTCTACCAATGGTAGACAATCTAAGGTTTTGAACATTCCGTAGCACTTTTAAAATATTTTATCTAAATTGGCACATGTGATCTGAGTAGAAGTTCTGTGTTCAAAGCAAATGATACGTTATTTTGTTTGGCATACGAATGCAAATTCGGATGCTTTCATCAGTTCGTTGTGACTTGGCCGAATAGTTAATGTGCTGATACGTGGTTAACCAATTTTCATTTCGTTAAATCTATTTGCGTGTTTGTCAACATTTTAGGCTACATACATGGGCTACATACAAATGAAATTGAAAGTACCAGTAAATGGTTATAGTGATGGGAGCTAGTCCAATAGTCGAACAATGAACGACATTTACTCTGACAGTTATAATGGGGGAGTAGCGCGATCTATATCCCAACCAGTCCCACGTTTTAACTATCAGAGTCGGCTTATTTCATTGTGGGAATGAGTCCAATTGTTGCAATGATAGTCTTTGAACCCGCTCCTCCCAACACCTATGTATATTTACCTATAGTTTTGAGTTCATTTGTACCACTCCGGTGGCCTAGTGGTTAGAGCGTCCGCCTCGGAAGAGGGAGGTCGTGGGTTCGATCCCTCGCCGAGTCATACCAAGGACTTACAAAAATGGCACTAACAGCTACCTCGCATGGCGCTCAGTATTAAGAGGTTAGTGTTAGGACTGGTTGGCCTGGTGTCAGGATAATGTGACTCGGAGAGACGTCATGCTACGTGTCTGCGGCATAATGTTCCAGTGCTAGATGTCACTATAAACTGCCACACTGCCGACATCGTAGCGATATCACTGAAAAATTGTTAAAGCTACGTTAAAAATCCTAATCACACAAACACACGCACAGTTAATTTGTAACGAGCGTCAATGAAAGTACTGCAGCCCCAATATTCTTTCTGGCAGATTTTGAGTTTCGCAGCAATGTTTCCCATCAAGTTAAAGATATAATTACTTATCTTCAGAAAAAACGACAAAGATTTGTTATTTGATGCTGTCAAATCAATTTATTCAATTTTCTAAATAAAGTATAAACCCACCATTTGTATTTCTTTTAAAAAGAATGCCTTGTGAATGCCTTCTGATTCAGTGCTTTCATTAGCTACTTTGAGCGTGACTCTATTTATAGAAGTTAATATAAAGTAGTTCTCCTTACAGTTTATACAGGCATAAAAGCAAGACTGATCACATGGAAAGAATCCCTACATATATGAAGAGATGCAACTACAATTATATGAATATAGATTCAACAGACCTTAATTCTACGATTCCCATATATGGAGTGAAATTTTTGAATTGCAAGGTCATAGTCATCACTGACCAAGATGACGGAAATAGTCTCCATGTACTTTAATGAGTCATAGTTAAAGCCTATGCCGTCACTAAAATTCAAGGGTATGTTATATATAGGTACTAAACTGTTACCAGGCCATGGTCATTTTAGCCGACCTTTGTAAAATTACTAAACTGTTACCAGGCCATGGTCATTTTAACCGACCTTTGTAAAATTACTAAATTCTTACCAGGCCATGGTCATTTTAACCGACCTATGTAAAATTACTAAACTGTTACCAGGCCATGGTCATTTTAACCAACTTTTGTAAAATTACTAAACTGTTACCAGGCCATGGACATTTTAACCGACCTTTGTAAAATTACTAAACTGTTACCAGGCCATGGTCATTTTAAACGACCTTTGTAAAATTACTAAACTGTTGCCAGGCCAAGGTCATTTTAACCGACCTTTGTAAAATTACTAAACTGTTACCAGGCCATGGTCATTTTAACCGACCTTTGTAAAATTACTAAATTGTTACCAGGCCATGGTCATTTTAACCGACCTTTGTAAAATTACTAAACTGTTACCAGGCCATGGTCATTTTAACCGACTTTTGTAAAATTACTAAACTGTTACCAGGCCATAGTCATTTTAACCGACCTTTGTAAAATTACTAAACTGTTACCAGGCCATGGTCATTTTAGCCGACTTTTGTAAAATTACTAAACTGTTACCAGGCCATAGTCATTTTAACCGACTTTTGTAAAATTACTAAACTGTTACCAGGCCATAGTCATTTTAACCGACTTTTGTAAAATTACTAAACTGTTACCAGGCCATGGTCATTTTAACCGACCTTTGTAAAATTACTAAACTGTTACCAGGCCATGGTCATTTTAACCGACCTTTGTAAAATTACTAAACTGTTGCCAGGCCATGGACATTTTAACCGACCTTTGTAAAATTACTAAACTGTTACCAGACCATGGTCATTTTAACCGACCTTTGTAAAATTACTAAACTGTTATCAGACCATGGTCATTTAAACCGAACTTTGTAAAATTACTAAACTCTTACCAGGCCATGGTCATTTAAACCGACCTTTGTAAAATTACGAATCTCTTACCAGGCCATGGTCATTTTAACCGACCTTTGTAAAATTACTAAACTGTTACCAGACCATGGTCATTTTAACCGACCTTTGTAAAATTACTAAACTCTTACCAGGCCATGGTCATTTAAACCGAACTTTGCAAAATTACTAAACTCTTACCAGGCCATGGTCATTTTAACCGAACTTTGTAAAATTACTAAACTGTTGCCAGGCCATAGTCATTTTAACCGACATTTGTATAATTACAAAACTGTTGCCAGGCCATGATCATTTTAACCGAACATTGTAAAATTACTAAACTGTTACCAGGCCATGGTCATTTTAACCGACCTTTGTAAAATTACTAAACTCTTACCATGGCATGGTCATTTTAACCGAACTTTGTAAAATTACTAAACTGTTGCCAGGCCATGGACATTTTAACCGACCGTTGTAAAATTACTAAACTCTTACCATGGCAAGGTCATTTAGCCGACCTTTGTAGAATTACTGAATTGTTGCCATGCCATGGTCATTTTAACCGACCTTTGTAAAATTACTAAACTGTTACCAGACCATGGTCATTTTAACCGACCTTTGTAAAATTACTAAACTGTTATCAGGCCATGGTCATTTAAACCGAACTTTGTAAAATTACTAAACTCTTACCAGGCCATGGTCATTTTAACCGACCTTTATAAAATTACTAATCTCTTACCAGGCCATGGTCATTTTAACCGACCTTGTAAAATTACTAAACTGTTACCAGACCATGGTCATTTTAACCGAACTTTGTAAAATTACTAAACTCTTACCAGGCCATGGTCATTTTAACCGACCTTTGTAAAATTACTAAACTGTTGCCAGGCCATAGTCATTTTAACCGAACTTTGTAAAATTACTAAACTGTTGCCAGGCCATGGTCATTTTAACCGACCTTTGTAAAATTACTAAACTGTTGCCAGGCCATGATCATTTTAACCGAACTTTGTAAATTTACTAAACTGTTACCAGGCCATGGTCATTTTAACCGACCTTTGTAAAATCACTAAACTCTTACCATGGCATGGTCATTTTAACCGAACTTTGTAAAATTGCTAAACTGTTGCCAGGCCATGGACATTTTAACCGACCTTTGTAAAATTACTAAACTCTTACCATGGCAAGGTCATTTTAACCGACCTTTGTAAAATTACTAAACTGTTGCCAGGCCATGGTCATTTTAACCGACCTTTGTAAAATTACTAAACTGTTACCAGACCATGGTCATTTTAACCGACCTTTGTAAAATTACTAAACTGTTATCAGGCCATGGTCATTTAAACCGAACTTTGTAAAATTACTAAACTCTTACCAGGCCATGGTCATTTTAACCGACCTTTATAAAATTACTAATCTCTTACCAGGCCATGGTCATTTTAACCGACCTTTGTAAAATTACTAAACTGTTGCCAGGCCATGGTCATTTTAACCGACCTTTGTAAAATTACTAAACTGTTGCCAGGCCATGGACATTTTAACCGACCTTTGTAAAATTACTAAACTGTTACCAGACCATGGTCATTTTAACCGACCTTTGTAAAATTACTAAACTGTTATCAGACCATGGTCATTTAAACCGAACTTTGTAAAATTACTAAACTCTTACCAGGCCATGGTCATTTAAACCGACCTTTGTAAAATTACGAATCTCTTACCAGGCCATGGTCATTTTAACCGACCTTTGTAAAATTACTAAACTGTTACCAGACCATGGTCATTTTAACCGACCTTTGTAAAATTACTAAACTCTTACCAGGCCATGGTCATTTAAACCGAACTTTGCAAAATTACTAAACTCTTACCAGGCCATGGTCAGTTTAACCGAACTTTGTAAAATTACTAAACTGTTGCCAGGCCATAGTCATTTTAACCGACCTTTGTATAATTACAAAACTGTTGCCAGGCCATGATCATTTTAACCGAACATTGTAAAATTACTAAACTGTTACCAGGCCATGGTCATTTTAACCGACCTTTGTAAAATTACTAAACTCTTACCATGGCATGGTCATTTTAACCGAACTTTGTAAAATTACTAAACTGTTGCCAGGCCATGGACATTTTAACCGACCGTTGTAAAATTACTAAACTCTTACCATGGCAAGGTCATTTTAACCGACCTTTGTAGAATTACTGAATTGTTGCCATGCCATGGTCATTTTAACCGACCTTTGTAAAATTACTAAACTGTTACCAGACCATGGTCATTTTAACCGACCTTTGTAAAATTACTAAACTGTTATCAGGCCATGGTCATTTAAACCGAACTTTGTTAAATTACTAAACTCTTACTAGGCCATGGTCATTTTAACCGACCTTTATAAAATTACTAATCTCTTACCAGGCCATGGTCATTTTAACCGACCTTGTAAAATTACTAAACTGTTACCAGACCATGGTCATTTTAACCGAACTTTGTAAAATTACTAAACTCTTACCAGGCCATGGTCATTTTAACCGACCTTTGTAAAATTACTAAACTGTTGCCAGGCCATAGTCATTTTAACCGAACTTTGTAAAATTACTAAACTGTTGCCAGGCCATGGTCATTTTAACCGACCTTTGTAAAATTACTAAACTGTTATCAGGCCATGGTCATTTAAACCGAACTTTGTAAAATTACTAAACTTTTACCAGGCCATGGTCATTTTAACCGACCTTTGTAAAATCACTAAACTCTTACCATGGCATGGTCATTTTAACCGAACTTCGTAAAATTACTAAACTGTTGCCAGGCCATGGACATTTTAACCGACCTTTGTAAAACTACTAAACTCTTACCATGGCAAGGTCATTTTAACCGACCTTTGTAAAATTACTAAACTGTTGCCAGGCCATGGTCATTTTAACCGACCTTTGTAAAATTACTAAACTGTTACCAGACCATGGTCATTTTAACCGACCTTTGTAAAATTACTAAACTGTTATCAGGCCATGGTCATTTAAACCGAACTTTGTAAAATTACTAAACTCTTACCAGGCCATGGTCATTTTAACCGACCTTTATAAAATTACTAATCTCTTACCAGGCCATGGTCATTTTAACCGACCTTTGTAAAATTACTAAACTGTTACCAGACCATGGTCATTTTAACCGACCTGTGTAAAATTACTAAACTCTTACCAGGCCATGGTCATTTAAACCGAACTTTGCAAAATTACTAAACTGTTGCCAGGCCATAGTCATTTTAACCGAACTTTGTAAAATTACTAAACTGTTGCCAGGCCATGGTCATTTTAACCGACCTTTGTAAAATTACTAAACTGTTGCCAGGCCATGATCATTTTAACCGAACTTTGTAAATTTACTAAACTGTTACCAGGCCATGGTCATTTTAACCGACCTTTGTAAAATCACTAAACTCTTACCATGGCATGGTCATTTTAACCGAACTTTGTAAAATTACTAAACTGTTCCCAGGCCATGGACATTTTAACCGACGTTTGTAAAATTACTAAACTCTTACCATGGCAAGGTCATTTTAACCGACCTTTGTAAAATTACTAAACTGTTGCCAGGCCATGGTCATTTTAACCGACCTTTGTAAAATTACTAAACTGTTATCAGGCCATGGTCATTTAAACCGAACTTTGTAAAATTACTAAACTCTTACCAGGCCATGGTCATTTTAACCGACCTTTATAAAATTACTAATCTCTTACCAGGCCATGGTCATTTTAACCGACCTTTGTAAAATTACTAAACTGTTACCAGGCCATGGTCATTTTAACCGACCTTTGTAAAATTACTAAACTGTTGCCAGGCCATGGACATTTTAACCGACCTTTGTAAAATTACTAAACTGTTACCAGACCATGGTCATTTTAACCGACCTTTGTAAAATTACTAAACTGTTATCAGACCATGGTCATTTAAACCGAACTTTGTAAAATTACTAAACTCTTACCAGGCCATGGTCATTTAAACCGACCTTTGTAAAATTACGAATCTCTTACCAGGCCATGGTCATTTTAACCGACCTTTGTAAAATTACTAAACTGTTACCAGACCATGGTCATTTTAACCGACCTTTGTAAAATTACTAAACTCTTACCAGGCCATGGTCATTTAAACCGAACTTTGCAAAATTACTAAACTCTTACCAGGCCATGGTCAGTTTAACCGAACTTTGTAAAATTACTAAACTGTTGCCAGGCCATAGTCATTTTAACCGACCTTTGTATAATTACAAAACTGTTGCCAGGCCATGATCATTTTAACCGAACATTGTAAAATTACTAAACTGTTACCAGGCCATGGTCATTTTAACCGACCTTTGTAAAATTACTAAACTCTTACCATGGCATGGTCATTTTAACCGAACTTTGTAAAATTACTAAACTGTTGCCAGGCCATGGACATTTTAACCGACCGTTGTAAAATTACTAAACTCTTACCATGGCAAGGTCATTTTAACCGACCTTTGTAGAATTACTGAATTGTTGCCATGCCATGGTCATTTTAACCGACCTTTGTAAAATTACTAAACTGTTACCAGACCATGGTCATTTTAACCGACCTTTGTAAA
Source organism: Sinohyriopsis cumingii (assembly GCA_028554795.2). NCBI lineage: Eukaryota > Metazoa > Mollusca > Bivalvia > Unionida > Unionidae > Sinohyriopsis > Sinohyriopsis cumingii. The sequence continues at coordinate 1,531,828 of CM068827.1, read as the reverse complement.
ATTACTAAACTGTTATCAGGCCATGGTCATTTAAACCGAACTTTGTTAAATTACTAAACTCTTACCAGGCCATGGTCATTTTAACCGACCTTTATAAAATTACTAATCTCTTACCAGGCCATGGTCATTTTAACCGACCTTGTAAAATTACTAAACTGTTACCAGACCATGGTCATTTTAACCGAACTTTGTAAAATTACTAAACTCTTACCAGGCCATGGTCATTTTAACCGACCTTTGTAAAATTACTAAACTGTTGCCAGGCCATAGTCATTTTAACCGAACTTTGTAAAATTACTAAACTGTTGCCAGGCCATGGTCATTTTAACCGACCTTTGTAAAATTACTAAACTGTTGCCAGGCCATGATCATTTTAACCGAACTTTGTAAATTTACTAAACTGTTACCAGGCCATGGTCATTTTAACCGACCTTTGTAAAATCACTAAACTCTTACCATGGCATGGTCATTTTAACTGAACTTCGTAAAATTACTAAACTGTTGCCAGGCCATGGACATTTTAACCGACCTTTGTAAAATTACTAAACTCTTACCATGGCAAGGTCATTTTAACCGACCTTTGTAAAATTACTAAACTGTTGCCAGGCCATGGTCATTTTAACCGACCTTTGTAAAATTACTAAACTGTTACCAGACCATGGTCATTTTAACCGACCTTTGTAAAATTACTAAACTGTTATCAGGCCATGGTCATTTAAACCGAACTTTGTAAAATTACTAAACTCTTACCAGGCCATGGTCATTTTAACCGACCTTTATAAAATTACTAATCTCTTACCAGGCCATGGTCATTTTAACCGACCTTTGTAAAATTACTAAACTGTTACCAGACCATGGTCATTTTAACCGACCTGTGTAAAATTACTAAACTCTTACCAGGCCATGGTCATTTAAACCGAACTTTGCAAAATTACTAAACTCTTACCAGGCCATGGTCATTTTAACCGACCTTTGTAAAATTACTAAACTCTTACCATGGCATGGTCATTTTAACCGACCTTTGTAAAATTACTAATCTCTTACCAGGCCATGGTCATTTTAACCGACCTTTGTAAAATTACTAAACTGTTGCCAGGCCATGGTCATTTTAACCGAACTTTGTAAAATTTCTAAACTCTTACCAGGCCATGGTCATTTTAACCGACCTTTGTAAAATTACTAATCTCTTACCATGGCATGGTCATTTTAACCGAACTTTGTAAAATTGCTGTTTGAATTGCTTTATGCTATGTCCCTTTTCACTGGAAGTTGCAACAACCCTTCTCCATTTCCAGCTGGGGAGAGAGATTCGTGCTACTGGAGTCTAAAGTCTTAAACCGAAGAGACCGTCCCTTTAAGACGAAGCCGCACTTGCCAGTAGATATTGTACACTTACTGTTCAAACAACATTCACCATACACCCAGTTCCAAAGTCACGTGATATATGCAATGGGCATAATTGTGTTAGTAGTGTTCCTCATGTATTTAATAAGACGAATATCCTTTCACTATTCTTGCACTGAGTTCTTATTTTCATCCGGAAATAAGTTTCTCTAAGCTATAATCACAATGAGACTAATTCTCATTTATCGGAAAATATGTGCGACGTGTATGACCAATGATTTACCTCCTCCCACCCACAATTTGACTTTAAAACGTTATGAAGTGGTAGCAATTTACTGGGGTGGGTGGGGGTGAGATGATGTCATGGAAGAGTAGGGTATGTATTTTGCGCCTCAAACAGTGTAAGCATACATTTTTGTACCAGACTGAAAGTAGCTCAAATGACGCATTATGCTCGTTTAAAATTTATTTGATCCCATTTATGTTAGCAGCGGGGAGGGCGAATCCTACAACTTTTAGAAGGTTCCAAATGCCGAAATAAACCCTTTATAAAAACCGCGAATCCTAAGGTTCCAAATGCCGAAATGACGCTTTATGTAAACGCAATTGTCGCCGTCGTTGCTGCCCTTTGTTGTCGTTGCCCTCCCTGCTGCTTGCTGCGTCCCTTTTCGAAAACCGATGTGCGAAAAATTATATCTAACCCGATCGAGGAAATAAATTAAAAATTACTATACCAAATAATGGTACACTCAGAATCTTACACAGCTAGACTAGCTAGAGAGCGAGAAGAAGCACTTAAGAAATATATCCTTATTAAGGAGAAGTTTAAAAAGGATGTGCAATCAGAACAGGAAGCACAAGTTGAGTACGCAGCTGAAGCGGAACATTTATTTAGACCGGTCACTGCGGTTACTGGAGAAGTCTTAACTGCTATTAAGGGACCTGAAAAAGAGCCAGGGGAAAAGGAAGAAAGTCTTATTCAAGTATTAAAACAAACCGCTGAAAACATAGCTGCAGCACAACCTGAAGGCGCTGTTGGTAAAAAATCTTTTGCAAAAAAAAATAAAACTCAGAGAAAGATTTACTGAAGAGGGTATAGAAGAAATTGAAAAATATAACACGGAATCTGCCCCGGATGCAATTGGCTTTGGTGAATTTGCCGCCAGTAGTTATCGTCGCAAAGATCACTTTTTAAAACCCGGATATTCTAAAAAAATAAATAGTAGTACTTGGAGCGATTGGTTGTATAAAATAAATAAAAATGTTGATTCTATAGACAAAAAAAGTTTTGATTATCCAATATATTTGCGGGCGGTAAAACAATATAATGATAATATAAAAACACAACGACAACAGCAACTGGCGGAAAAACAGGAACAGCAAAAAATAATACGAGAACAAAAACAAAAAGAGAAGGATGAAAAAAACAACAAAGTAAAAAACATCAGGAAGAACTCTCCCTTTTACTTCCTCCGCCTCTGCAACAAGAAGAAAAAAAACGACGAGGAAGACCCAAAAAGAAACCAGAAACAATAACAGTACCACACGTAGACGTAGATGATCTACCTCCGCCATTTCCTCCATCCGGCTCCGGCTTCGCCTCTGCTGAAACAAGTCGAAACATTCCCTGTACAACATTTTTTCACTAGAGAAGCTCGTGAACTTTTTACTGACCGTGACAAATTAGTCGAAATAGCTGCACGTGATTATGAAGAAAAATATCTAAAACCTGAATATGCTAATTCCATAAATCCTAATTCTTGGATTAATGCATTATATCTTGCTTCCAAAGGCTTATCACGATCAGAACTGAGAAATAAAAAACGCCTTTAAACAAAGTCCTCCTGTTGGTTTTGGTCTAGGTGGTTTTGAAAGTCCCTGCCCTGATAATATTTTCAATGACGTTTCGCGGTTAGAAGTTCTCATAGGAGGAAAACGCGCTGGAAACAACTCACCAGAGATAATTATTAATGAAGCCGCTATTTGTCGGCGATTATTTCAAGGTGGCGTTATGGACGCTAACATATATCAAGAACTCATCGATGAACTTGTTGATTACTACAGCGATTAGATACATAACAACAAATAACATAATATGGTTATGTACAACAGACACTGTAACCTGTGCAGGTCAGAGCAGTAAACTCACGATTACCAGTTTATAGAGCAACTTACGGAGACGGACTTGGCGATGTGATTCAGGGTTTATTTGCTGGGTTAGCGCCAAAAGTGGGTCTCTTGCAAAACAGTTATCAATGAAAGCCATTAATGTTGTTGGTGAAAAAGCTCCTGGTGCAATTGTTGGTGCTGCTGGTAAGGCGCTCTCGGCAATCACAGAAAGACTAGCGCGACTAATGCGCAAACCTCAAAGAGGTTCACCGGTGAAATTACCAAGTACCGAAATTATGCCCGTGGATGTTAGTAAGGTGATAATTCAGGCTGCAAATCAGAAACTAGCAGCATTGATAGATCAGGAATCTGACACACAAAGAAATATCACAGCAAATTTGATAGCAGGAAGTGGACTTCGTGTGCGACGAAGATAATCACCATTTGGAAAAATACGCAATAGTATAAAATGTTCAAACGCATATCCTATGATGCAGTTAAACCGGATCAACGAGGGCGCATCAAACTTCAAGGTCATGATACAAGTAGATATTTTCTGCCTTGTGAGGCGTTTATTGAAGTAGAAGGTGAACTTGTAAAGGCGGATAATAATGTATACGATCCCAATATACGAGTTGGTTTTGTCAATAACGGAATTATGGCCTTGTTTAGTAGCGCCACATATATGATTGATGGAAAAAATATCGAATTAATTCAAAATGATGTCGATGTTGCCACAACAGTAATTGGTCTAGCAAGATATTCTGACGGTTACAGAAGATCAGCTGGTCCATCAATGATGTTCGCCAAAGATATTACCGACAACGCCGATCATATTCGGTATGCTAAAATACGAACACCACAGGGTACTGCATCTGATCCACAGCCAGTTGCTGCTGGTCCTGAATACGCAGCCAGACCAACTGCTGCTTTTGATATTGTACGAGGTGATAGCGCGACTTACAACTTGGGATTTGCAACACGCCAAGCAATGTTGTCAGGAGAACGAAGACATTTTTCGTGCGCGATTCCACTCTCTCACATCTTCGGATTTTGCAGAGATGTTAGAAAGGTTATCTTTGGAGCTAAACACACAGTTGTGCTTCATAGAAAAACCGATGACAATGATGTGATCTGGAGAGGAGCTGGCGTCGATGCTGGTATGGTAAGAATAATGAAACTTTCACTGTGGATGCCGGTATTAACTCCATCGGTCACAGAAAAAACCGCGATTACTCTCTTTTATGAATCAAGGCGGTAAATCGTTGTTATCGTGGTTTACAGTAACCACAGACGCTATTCAAAGTTCCGTCAGAGATGTGTTGACTTGGCATATAGCATCACAACAAGGGGTTTCTGCACCACGACATATTTGTATTGCGCTGCAGGATTATCGTCGGGTGGGTAAACAGGAATGGTCTCATATGATATTTGACAAACTTGACGATACTGAGGTTTCGTTGAGAATAAACGGACAACAAGAACCATCCGAAGATATATCATTAAGTTTTACAAATAATCATGTGGCGTGCGCATATCATCGTTGGCTGACATTCTTGTCGCGTAACACAAATATAAATACTGGGACGCAAATATCAGTTTGATTTTACAAATTTGTACCCGATTTATTACTTTTCGCTGGAGCATCTTGGTTTATCCAAGCAGTCTGTTGTTGATATACACTTCCGAGCTCGCGTAGATGCATTACCTAAAATTGCAGATGGTCCGCCAATTGAATATGGCCCCTATAGAGCAGTCACTGTCATCCTCAGTGATAAAGCGATGTTACTTTAAGGCATTAGTGGCCGAATGAGGATCGTTGATGCACCAGTGGAAAACATGTAGTTTTCCGAAAACATGTAGCATTGCTAAAAGCAATGTGTAGACAGTTAGATCAATCCCGTATTAAATAAAATGTCATACAGTCACGTTAATGTCACTCTGACTCCTGGTAAGGCGAAACAAATTACAATCGAAAAATGCGAGCACATGTGGGGCAACGATAACACTAAAAAATGATCAAATCGCTAATGGTGGTCCAAACAAGTTATCGCTGACTAAAACACAACTTAATCATTTCAATGAAGCAAAACAATCAAAACCTGGAGCTGGACTTGATTTCGCTCCAAAAGCCGTCAAGGACATGGTTAAAACCGGTGGAATATTTCCTCTTCTCGCCGCGATACCAGCACTGATAGCTGCTGCTGCCCCAGCCGTCGCTAAGGCCGCCGCGTTAGGAGCTGTTGGAACCGCTGCTGGAATGGCGCTGAAGAAAGCCACAGGGAAAGGATACAAAAAAAGGACGCGGGTTAAGACTCCCAGGAGCTCCGCCCTCATGGTACCCAAAACGGTTTTAGACATCACACCGATGTCAAATTTTGACTTGCTTGATGCTGTTAAACAATTAAATATAAAAAAGTTCAGAGGCGTCTTTATGAGAGATGAGTTACCACAACAACCGAATAAACCAGAAACCGGAATTATTAATCTCGATAACAGTAACGGTCCAGGAACTCACTGGGTTGCTTACGCCATCGATCCATGTGGAATTATCTATTTCGATTCGTATGGATTAGCACCGCCAGTTGAATTCCTCAAATATACAAAAGACATCCTCCTATCAAAGACAGGGACAAAATTTTGGTACTCAACGCTACCAACACAAACACTGACCGATCCTCCGATATGTGGTCAACAAGTATTGAATGTTCTCGATGCAATATCAGCGTCAACCAAACCAACTCACAAAGTCGTGCATGAGTATACCGCGGGTCAATTTAAACAGTTTCCTATCAAATAATGGTTGATATTTACGGAAGATCTCTTCTCAACAGAAAAGTGAAGCGCACCGATATAGATTTATCAAAATATGCCACCAAAGATGAAATCGATAATATTTTAAGCCTGACTTGGATAGACCCAGATGAGGTTGTTATTTTTCAGGACCGACACGGAAAACTAAAAACCAGTGATATCAAATGGCATGAAATAATTCGTAGGGTTATTGGAGCTACTCCGGGTAACATCCCTGTGTTCACTGATAGCGGAAAAATCAGAGATTCACTGATATCAATTGCGGCGTTAAGAGATGATACGCAAAAAGCTGCAGTGAAACGCGTAAAAAAGACCGGCGACACAATGATAGGTAAACTCAGCATGAACGGTAACAAAATAGTGGTTTTAAGAGATCCAACATCCCCGGAAGATGCCGCAAACAAACAATATGTTGACGCACTATTTACAACCGTCCGAGACATACTTAATACTCGTTTAAGAAATACCGACGACACAATGACAGGTGAACTCAATCTCAACGGAAATAAAATAACCGTGTTAGCGGATCCAACATCCTCGGAAGATGGCGCGACAAAAAATTATGTTGACACAGGCGTTAGCGCCATTGACGGTAAATTATCCACGTTGCAGGCCAAATATGATGATCACATAACCGCGTTTACAAATCTCTGTAAAAACTTTCAAAAAACTAATAAAACCGCGAGCGAATTCTTTGGTGATCCACTTACCGCTGACAAAACTTTCTGATATCAAGACCAACATTGACACGATCAAACAAACACAGCAAGATATCGTAAGTGGGAATCCTGAGATCGTTAACAAGACCAGTTTGATTAAAATCCCATCTGGAGTAACTGCCGGGCATATTACCAACATGGTATACACGGTATCATCCGGGTTCGCAACAGGGTCTAAACAAAATAATACTATCAAATATACAGCAACAGTCACTGTAGTGTACAGTCTCTCTGTGTTCAGTGCCGCTAAATTTGAAATTTTCACAACATATCCCTGGCGACATTCCACCGACAAGTTTTCCGGGGTTGTGACTATCATATTAAACAAAGGAACCGAATAAACATTTATAATGGAATCCGCCGACAAGAAATTAACCGCAATATCTTACTGGTGGTGTTTGGAATTTGTAGCTGAAACACCTCAATTGGTTACTGCGTAAAATAATAAAATGGCGTTAAAAAATAAGTCAGCATCAAAGACAACACTGGATGTGCAGCAATATAGATACGATCAAGTACGCGAATGGCAATCAAAGTTAAAAAATACCATTAACGAATAAAAGTAAAAACAATACAAGCGACGTGTAATTATCCTAGACACAATAGTGTATTCAGTAGCCGCGATAGTTGCATCTACGGGAGTGTTATTATCAGCGTTAACACCAGTGACAACTGCAATTGCGGTCACAATTACAGTTTCAACATCAACGACAATTGCAGGCGTTGCTAATGTTATCGCGAAAAAAATATCCTCATGCGCGCTAACAAAATTGCACGAATATGAAAAGTTGAACAATGCGGCCACGAGCGCCTACTCGAAATTATCGTCGTTGATATCATTAAATCTCGACGATACAGTAATATCAGATTCCGAATTCACGCTAATGGCAAAAATGTACGAAGACTACACCAGACATTTGAAGTGACAAAAGATAAATAATAATGTCGGAATTACTTCATCAAGCTCTGCTTGATATAGTCGAAAATACAAACCCAAAACGAACTAAGATGATAACAATAATTTCGACTGAACCAGAATTCAGTATTAATTTTCCAACTGCGATTCCAGTAAACGAGATCGCGTTAGCACAATTACGAGTATATCACAGTTGGCCCAATATCAAATCAAAATCGTTTGGTGGATTACCAGCAAATAATTCGTTTGTGTTTGCACATAAAAATAAACCCGACGGCACTCCCGACTGGAATGTCATTGGGTTACCAACCGGGTCTTATCAAATCGAAGAAATCAATAAAGAATTACAACGTCGAATAAAAAGTATCATAGGAAAAGAATCTAAGATAACAATAACTGTTCATGAGCCAACCCTGTCTTCTGCCATCGAAATAAGCACCCCAGACTACGTCGTGGACATATATAATAGTTCGATCAGAACAGTGTTAGGATGGCCTCAAACTCCGCCACCGATACCACCGATACCACCAACGCCTGTAAAGTCTGATTATATCACTAACAAACAATGATATCACGAAATCACCCGGTCATACAAACAACGTCTGGATAATGTAACAGGATCAAAGTTGGGTAGTAATTTTGGCTTCTACATTAAGGACCATATTAGGTGGTTTTTTATTAATGAACACCTTCCCAGAGGAGGAACTAATGTTTTTGTTCTTGACCTAAGAGATATTATTGAACATTTTAAAATCATTAATCAAGAACATAAAACACAACTACAGCGACTACGGCAGCGCTTCCAAGAACATCTTTTTGATATAACAAGTTCACGCAGCGAAATCATGACGCGGATTGAAATATTAAATCAGCTTGTATCCGACATGGAATATATTAACCAGCGAGTAATTCAGGCAACAATTGATTATACTGACGACTATAATCGCTTTAAACAACAATGTTTAACTACATATTCGCTAACAGAAGCCACGCTGCCAAATTTTTAATTTCCCGGGTATAATGCAGCCGAGCTAAGAAAATCTGTCAACGATCTAATCAATGAGTTCTTTGATGACATACTCGCACAGTACAGGAAAACATTACCGGAGCCAACTACCCTCAGACATAACAATAGCCCAACCGGAGAAGGCCGACATGTACCTCCGGGCATCGTAAATATAACTGAAGTGGTCGCGGTCAGTCTTGTGTGTGATGTCATTGATGGCAGCTACAGCACGGACACGACAGTATCAAATCAAGCCCAGCAAGGATTTGTTCTTTATTCATTTACCTCGAAAGATGTACCACCTGGATTTCTGATTGTACAAGAGCCGATCAATCCAGTTTATCTGCGATGTCATAATCCGTGGCTGACCAGAATAAATTTTAAACTAACAGACCAGAGTGGTCATTTTCTTGATTTTCGAGGTGAAACACTACATATTAATTTACTTGTGAAATCGTGAAACGATTTTCAGTCTTAAAACTTTTATCCTAGAAGTTTTAGAAATCGTAAGATTTTCTCTTCCAAGTCAGGGTGAATAATTTTACTTTTGCACACTGTCCGATTTAGTGGTCAAATTTCAGTAAAAAAAAATATTGAAATCTGCAGGAAAATTGACTGACAATTAATCAAGCAAGTATCATATAATCTACCACCGAATAAAATGTTTCATGCATAACAAAGAATTTCTTGATGAAGCTGTCGAAACTGGAAAAGCGGAAAAATAATTGTTGACGAATACGGCACTGACGATTTTATATTAACTGACACGCAACTGGAAGTATTATAAAAAATCATACAGTCATAACGCATTGTAGTATACCTCAAATTTTAGAGTATATACGCGTATTTAGATCTTCGATTTATGAATATGTACCACCACATAAATGTTTTCGTGTATGACAAACAAGCGCTCGAGCGTTGAACCTTAGATAACCAGCATTAGTAACAACACCAACTGGTTTTTTCAGCCTACAATTTCTGACTATTCCCTCACGATTCGCTTCATAATTCTTAATGATAGGTGTGGGACAAATTCTTGGCTCATTTATATAATAATGTATTTGTCTAATTTATAATTTGTCTGAAAACTTAGTTATATAATCACGCTCACATTTTAGCGCAACATTGTTATTTTTTTATTATAATATCTTTTAAGTTCACGGTATCTCTTTCCCCCGCAAGTTGCACATAACTGTGTTTTACTGCTGATCCCAACAACACATCGCAGACACGGTATTGGTCCTAAACTCCACCTTCGGATGCTTTGGGAATGTTTCCCGCAGAATTCGTTTCTTTAGGATTTGTTACAAACAGTTACAGATCCAACTTGAAGATACTTGCACTGATTCATTATATATATAATATTTCTTATTTAAATGTTTGTCTTAAATATAATATGGAGGAGCTTGAAAGATTATCTGCAATCAAGCCCTGGAAAGCTTCTAGATTTGATCTTGACAGACTAACCCCTGACTCGCGGATACGAGCCCTGACTGATCTGCTTGATATTATCAGGAATGCCAAAAAAGAGTTTCTTAGTGATGGAGCATCTCACGTATGGTCTACATTTAAAATTATACGCGACATTGACTCTGTCAATGTCGACGAAGTCAAGGACGCTACAATGAATGATGCACGAGCGAAAACAATTATCGATTATCTTAATCAGAAATATTTTTTCAGAATAAAGTTTATTGTGCAAGATGATTCCGATACATGGATTATCCATGATAAACGTGACCCTGTCCTTGCTAATGGAAAAACCGTTCTGTTAAGTAAAGATTCCAAACCAGGAATGTTGACTGGGATTGATAAACCATATTACGCTCTAGCGTATCCTGTAACCGCGGTCATTTATGGAATCTATCCGATAAAAACATCAAAAATCAATAATCTTGCCCCAGTGAGATTCTCAAAGCTGAATTGTGTAGCCGAGCGAGTACAGGAACATTTCAAAAATGCGATGCGCGGAAACGGTCTAACTGATCTAAGACGTTCCAAGATAGCAACGTGGGTTGAAAAAGTCAAGGATATAGGAGCATCAATAAACGATGGTGCCGAGCTAGAAAAAGCACTTAGATTTCCCATAACCGTAGCAACGATAACAGAGGAAGTATTATACAAATCGAAATATAATCGGAACGGAGCTTCAATAAATATCATTGATCATAACGCTCACCCTTGGACTGACGCAGTTACGATATTTCCGCGGGATCGTGTTGTGAAATATTACCCCGGTAAAAATATGTTTGGTTTTATTAAACAGATCAGCAAAAACGACCCTGTGTCAGTGTGGTTGTTTAAAAGTTCCGAAGATGGCGAGTATGATCAATTTGTAAGATCTAACGGTGAATTATACCAGACGGAATTTCTGCAACAGGAAATGAAAAAAACTCGCAGAGAGATATTCAGAAAACAACAAGCAGTTATTAACTAATTGTTTTACAGTTCCGAGTGTTGCCGCTCACGCCGCCAGAGAAAGAAATTCATGGAAGCCAACCCGAAGTGAGTTTCTCGAGGATATACAATTGAGTTGTGTCGAGTATGGACATGGCGGTTTGTGGAATACCAAGTATGACCACAAGGATATAATTGCCGTAGACATGGTTGCGTGCTATGCGGGAAGCTTTCTTGGGATGGGCGAGTGTAGTGGATATTTTAAAAGATTTGGACATCCCACGAACTCGATGACGCGAGTTGCTGTAAATGGTCCTTTACCCGATTTTGACCTGACAGGATTTGCTCGTGTAACGTCGTTTGCGCTAGATGAAAAACTTCATCCATGCTGTTATGTTTGGTTTGGCAGACATTTCTCAGAGAAACGTTGGACACCAATAGTGTTGTTGCGATATATGTTTGACAGCCGAATACTGGTATCGTTGACGGTCAGTGAAGCAATCATATCATATCGACCGCAGACTTAGGTTTGGTTACCAACACCTGAGCGTATCAGTCTAATGAGGTCATTGAGGAATATGCACGAGAGTGTCCAAATACTCCTGTTGATGTCATTAAAAATAACGGTCCTAATATTCTTAAGATTAAACTCAGCAATAGTGAAGAAAACAGCAAAAGGTCTCGATAGAAGAATAATCGGTAGATTTACTCAAGGTGGCGCATATGATCATAAACGACATCACTCACGGTTGATTATGGATGATGCTGAATTAAATTTTATAATTGCTGATGCCGCTGCGAGAAATATATTTTGTAATCGGGAGGACGCTTTCTTGTCCGACAAAACACGGTTGGGCACAATTGTTAGTTACATTATTGGAGAATCACCTCAGTACACACATTTAAGATCTTCGATGCTGGCTTATGTTTCTATAAATTTGCTATCACAAGTAAATAGATTCCCCGACACTGCAGTTAGAGTTGCAATGGATTCATTTTATATCGATAAAAGATATTCAGAATCACTGGCTCGTTTTACAAGCAACGATGAATCATGGAGTTCGTGGAGAATAAAAAAGGAAATGCTACATTGTTATTGTGAATCCGCTGATGTTGAAATTAAGGATAATTATTGCAAATCAGAATTATCAGAAATGTCGTTGGCGCCGTCTGTGAATGATTCAATCACCAGACACAAAACCGTTTATTTGAACGGACCGGATGGTTCTGGTAAGACAACTCGAGCGATTGAATTATTTCGTGGAAAATCGAAGATTTTCTATTCAGATATGTTTGAGCTAACACCTACACACAGACTTGCCAGGGAGATGAAACAACGAGGAGTTAATTCTTGTACTTATCAGTTTTTTCAAATACAGTAGTGGTGTGTGGACTACAGATCGAATGGGAACAAAATATATTCCGCGGAATATTATTTGGGATGAAATAGGTACAGTATCGTTAGATATATTAAAATATTCCTTGATTGGCTGTTAACAAAAAATACTGCAGTGATAATGTGTGGTGATCACGGTCAGCCACCATCTTTTGTTGGTCCATCTCCGAATTTGTGGTTAAAAGATTTTGTAGATTATTATGAAGTGTCTGATGATTATAGATCTCTTGATGCAACGTTGAAGGAATTTAAAACATTAATCAGACTACAACCAAATAAAATTCAATGTGAAATTATGCGTAAAATAATTTCAGAGACTTCAATGAGCGACTTTTGGAAAACGTGGAGACCAAGCGATTTGATAGTGGCAAGTAGAAATATAGTCAGAGACACACTTCAACAGCAGTTATTTCAATTACAACGGGAGAAGTTTCCAATGTTGCCAGTGCCATTGTGTTATAGACCAGCTGATACGCGGTTACAGAATATAGATGTTGATATTCCTGGGAAAACAGAGAAACAGAATTTAGTTTTAAATGATATTGTCAAAGTTGATGTCAATGTTGTTGAAGATGCACTAAAAATGAACAAATCCCCGTGGACGCTAGGATACGCGATGACAATTCATTCATCTCAAGGCTGACTATTTCTGATACAGTTGTTTGGATTGTTGATGATCGAATCGAGTGGTCAAACTTAGTTTACTTAGTTGTCCAGAGTCAGAAGAATATCTCAACTGCGATGGATTGTTTTGGATGAGTCAATGACTGATGAAATTAATAATGAAAACAACAGTGATATAATAAGAAAAAAATTAGCTGATTACAAACAGAGTGACAAAAAACAAATAATCGGGATTTTGACCTTGATGTTGAATTTATCATGACACTGAAACAAGAACAGAATAATCACTGTGCGAGCTGTAATTGTATAATGTTGTGGTGTTACACTAATAAAAATCCAAAACAATTTACCGTAGACAGAAAAGATAATAGTCGCGGTCATACACGACAAAATGTGATGTTGACCTGTCTTGAATGTAATCGAAGTCGTGGTGCTGGCACACTTGGTGCTAGTTAAGTGATTTGGGCGGTAATTGTGTGTCTTCGGGAATTACTTGTAATTGTTCACGTGTGAATCCACGTTAAGGAGCAGTTGAGTCCAGCCTGTAGATTGCTGGTCTACCAGTGGATCTAGTTATGTTAGATATCTTGTGTGTCGTGATGCTCCAGATAGGATCAGTCGCTCTTTTTTTACCCTTTTCAAGTTCACCTGGTTCATATAAATATATTACAGTGACATTACCCAGTATTGGTTGTGCTGAAAAATCACGTCGTTGTGGTATATTTTTTTTTGGTAATTGCGTTATTGGGTTTCATGTTGGTTGTTCGAGTAATTTCATTATTTAATGCAGTTATCACGCTTGGTAATCTTGCAACCCATTCACGCGATCTCTTGTCCTGAATGAATTTCTTCGCGTACTGATATCCAAATAACAGCTCAGCAAGTGTTCAATTAAATCAGTCAACAATTGCCTGATCACGATGAATCTCAGTATGTCCTCGTCTAATGGTGACATTATGTTGCTTCATCAGCAATGATACTGCACCCTGAAATTCTTTGCCAGGATCAACTTGTAATAGATTTGGCCATCGTAGACCACCTCGTTGATAAATTCGTTCAAACGCAGAAGCAACCTCAGATGCTGTTTTAGTCGTTAACGGTTCTGCATCTTTGTATTTGCTTGCAACATCAACTGCAGTTAACGCGTATTTATGTGTTCGACGACGAACGGTATCATGTGGCAGAAATAATATATCAGCCTGATGAACTTCATTAGGAACACTAACATTAAAATGTGCAAAATTAATTTTTCTAGGACGCGATAGATAAATTTGCTATATTGCCTGTTTGGATAACCAATCTGCTGCAGTATCACGTGTAACTTTTGCTGCACTGGCAAGTTTACTAATTGCTGCGCTACCCCTCCAGTATCCTCTTGGGGAATAATAAATCGACTCCATTATAATTAATTACCAGCGCCTAATACAAGCTTAGATTTCATCGCGGACTTTATTAACCAACTGGCTAACCTTTCTTTGAGAGATTTATCAGTGATGGAATTTAACGCGTGAATTAATTTCACATCCGCGAGATGCCTATCTTGCAGATTTTTGCTTTTATAAGCTACATCATGGACATGGCATGCTTTATCGATAGCATTTATTGGTTCCTCTCCGGGTTTTGGTCGATCTTGGTCATCAAGTCTGATATCAAGTCTGGTTCCAGGACAACAATAATTATATCATGGTAGATGTTTTTCTCCTGGATATTTAGCCCACGGAGCTCCCGGTAATTTTATTAACTTGGAGGCAATATCACCTCCGTGTCGCTTTTTTTTTACTTGGCGCTGACTTTGGTTTTGGTTTTTCACCCGACTGCACTGACTTGTCAGCAGGAATAAATTTAAATTTCTTTGTACCGCATCGCTTACACTTGCCTGTAAGTGCTCATCTGTTAATTTTTGTTGTAATAGTTGTTAGATCACCTGTTGGGGTACGCGCCCTGCACTTCACACAATATAAATCCATATTCTTTTTATATATATCATGAATGTAATTGACTTTTCTGCAAGACGAAAACAAGAACCAGTTAAACATCACACAGCGCTACCAAATTCTGTTCGTGTGATCATAATTGGACCATCTGGAAGTGGTAAGACACAGTTGTTACTTAATTTAAAAATGAGATGGCTCAAGTGGGATAAGTTGTATTTGGTAGCTCCGTCTGTAGTTGACCAGCGGTGTTACGAAGTGTAAAAAGATTTTAATGAAAACGCAAGATCGTTAAATGAGAACGGAGACAATGTTGTTGAATTTATCACTGACATTGATGAAGCGCCAAGTACTGATAGATTTATTAACAATTTATTCGTGTATGACGATGTGATGTTGGATAAACAATCAAATCCTGCTAGGATATTTTCCAGAGGCAGACACAAAAACACTGATGTGATTTATGTAACCCAGCGATATACACAAATTCATAAAGTGATTAGGGATAATTGTAATATTCTTGCTGTGTTTAACGGAGTTGATACACACACGTTATAAAATATACATCAGACTTGGTGCAGTGGTGATATGGATATAAATAAATTTAGAAATTTATTTAGTCATGCCCAATCAACCCCGCACGAATTTATAACAATAAATTTACATGATCCTCGGACACGGTAAAATTTTTGGATAATGTTTCGCACATCGGTTTTCGAAAAGGGACGCAGCAAGCAGCAGGGAGGGCAACGACAACAAAGGGCAGCAACGACGGCGACAATTGCGTTTACATAAAGCATCATTTGGGCATTTGGAACCTTAGGATTCGCGGTTTTTATAAAGGGCTTATTTCGGCATTTGGAACCTTCTAAAAGTTGTAGGATTCGCCCTCCCTGCTGCTATGTTCAATATGACTTGCACCTAGAGAACGGGTGAGGTGAGTCTGGGTGTAAATAACAGTACTTCACGAATCTGGCTAATCTCATTGTGTTCATTCTTATTAAAACAAATCCACATCGAGATCCGAAGGCAGGCGTGCGTTTTTCAGTCTTTTCGTCAAAGTTTAATTATATCACTTGAGACTATCATTTATTGACCTGTAATCTTAGCTTATGGGGGTTTGCGATTCACATTACCTAACGAAACATAATATAACATAACTTTATGACGTAAACAAAAGCATATTCAATCAAATACGTATTGCATATACTATATAATTGTTGCACAAATGAATGCATACTGATGATAAGAAAACTTGCGCACACAAACACCAGGAAAAGAGAGAGAGAGAGAACTAGGCAGCAAGAGAAGATAACATAAGCTAAAATGTAGTATATATATATATATATATATATATATATATATATATATATATATATATATATATATATATATATAAGTTGTATCTAGGTATGTCTTAGTTGTCAGATCTTAAATTTTACGTAACGTTACTTGTAATAGTTTATAAATGATTGATTTCTGCCAAAGATAAGGATCAATATAATTTTTTCTAAATGATCGGTATAGAGGACAGATTATGACAGAATAATATTCATTCTCGACATCAGTTTTTAAAAAACGTTCACATTTCCTTTCCTATCGTTTGGTGAATTCATGTCTACCAGTGTCGATATTTAATGGGTGTAATGAAAACCTTTTTGTGACTGGCATTAGCAATTATCATAAGACAGGAAGCGGTTTTTCTAATTCATTATGCATATATGAATTTACAAACCATCGCCAAAGGTCCATTCACAATGCAGTATTCTCGATATCTTTGGTTTATAAAAAAGAAAAAACGATTAAATGGAAGATAAATTAACTAAATTAGGGTACTGACAGACTTCTCCAAAGCCCGGGATCAGTTATTTGACACTATCAACCCAGTTATTTCGTTTTATTCTTAGCAATCGGTAAGCATTAACTGTCATATTTGTTGAAGAATGCGTTCGTTTGTGGTTAGCAATTTGAACCAGTACTTAATGATGGGCACATGTCCATTTAGATAAAATGGATATTGGCCCAACTCGCCATATACACACATACTGATGGTAAAAATGTTGAACATCCATTAAGCATCTGCAATAGTTTCTTTTTACGCATTCTATAATGCAAACGTTTTAAAAAAATCATTACTTTTCACAGCAATTTGGCAAAATTGGAGATGCAAAAGAATAAAATAAATCATAATTTATATTTACTGTGAATTATTAGTATTGCTCCAAAGTGCTATCATTGTTAAGACATATGTACCAGCACTAGTATCTGAAGAACATCTAAACGGGCCTTTGTAGGTAAAAATATATTCTAAATAATTTAAATATTTAAACGTATTCACTATGTCGAGAAACACATCTCCATCATTGAATGTCTCGTCTTCAAACTCTTTTATGAAAAATAATCACCTTTGTTTTACCAGTATTCACAAATCTACTACTTGTTGTAGATTATGTATTAACTTATCTAAGGAAATGTGTAAGCTCTTTAGTGGTTCTGAAAATAACAACGTGTCATAAGCAAACAATACAAGGTACAAAATAACAATACATTTCTTCCAAAATGATGTCAGCCTGTATTTGTCATAGTAAAGCAATTTCCAGATCATTAACTTAAAAAGAGAAACCAGAAATGTGTGTGTGTGTGATCTGGATTTTTAACGTAGCTTAAACAATATTTAGTCATATCGCTACTATGTATACAGTGTAACAGTTTATATTGATGTCTAGCACTGAGGAAACGTGCGTAGACATGATGTCCTACCCAGTCACACTAAACTGACACCAGGAGAAACCAGAAATAGCAGATTGCACTCAGCTATAAATAGATCTTATTATCGTTAACATTTTGCAAGTCGCTCCGCATTTCACAAATTTTTCCTATAGACTTGTCCTTTCTACATAAATACACGCTTTTAAAAAATCAATATAGGCATAAAAAGGGGATTTCTACATAAACACATGCTTTTAAAAAATCAACAGAGGCATAAAAAGGGGATTTCTACATAAACACATGCTTTTAAAAAATCAATAAAAAGGCGTTTTCTTTAACTGAGTAACATTCGAATCAAACAAAATGGCGTCTACTGTACTACCCTTCTTTAACAACGTATTTGTGTTTCTGTAATTAGATCAGATTGAATGGCCCTAGCGGAGATCGTTTGACCAACCTTGTTCGTGAAAACCTTTCCTGTAAAGCTAAAGAATGTTATCTCGCTATAATTATTTGTATCGGATGGATTAGCTTCTAACAAATTTGTATAACAAAATCCTTCATCTGGTTTGAAGGATAAATACCGCTGCTAAATATATTAAAATATGTTTCATCATGCACGTTGCTAAAGTAGAAACGACTCAGTAATATATTTATTCAAAACAGTGTCAGGAACTGGTGCTTTATTATTGTTTTTGTATTTTTTTTTATTATTTTTTTTTATTTTGTTTTAGGCAGATGAGCTATGTCGTTCAGTTGTATTTAGAGTAAACAACTCTTCAAATATCGTTCGCTATAATAATCTGTTCCACCTTCGTCTAGTTTGTTCATACTGTATTCGAATTAGCCAGAATTAATTTCAGGCAAGGCTCTTGCAAGCATATTAAAATACTTGCAAGAATCACAGTAATCATTCAAATAATTACTGAAATGTTTTGGATATTAAAAAAGGTTCTCATTGTCACGTGGATTTACTTTTCGGAAATTACGCAATCTTTTGCCCCATCGATCCCTTCTAGTTTAAATTTTAAAGAAACTTTCGTTTTCATTATTCTTCAATTTGTAATTTCGTCTTTTTACGCCGGTTGGAAAGAAATGTAATTAATCAAATGACTTTCATATAGTTTAATTTTTCACTGCATACACTATCAAACCCGATAAAATTAGCTTTAATATGAACATTATATTTCTAGGCACTGAACTTTTCATTGTATCCAAATCTTGATAAATCATACGTTCATCTAACGCCTTTAAAATGAACTCTGTGAAGTTCTTGTCATGTGTTAGCCGGCATTATTTGTCAGGATGGACGGTAAACAAAGCAACGTGCAATGGGTGACAGTTTTCACTTCCGGGAACATCATTAGTGCCTCATTGCTCTTTGTGCATTGTCGCCCAAATACACTCTGCCAATCACACCATAATGCATTATTCAAATGAATAAACAATTACCTCAGGAGCCATAGCAAGAAAGCCAAAGTCCAATTGTTGTATCACCACTAGAAGGTAAGAGGAACAGATGCTCTAAAAATAGACTACATTCATACTGAACCGGAAGTAATAACTTCGATCTGAGTTTGCATGATAGAACCACTGACCCACGTAAAGCTACCGACAAGCTTTCTCACTTACCCACGATGGCAATCGTTTTAGCCCACTCGGCCATCCGGAGCCCCCACAAATGAAGGGTGGTTTTCGTTATATGTAACGGTACAGAAACAAGCTGCGATTATTGTGCTTACGTTTAGGTTTCTAAACTCCGAATGAATGCCGAAATATAATAAAAGAGAAAATAAAACTTTTTTTGTTGTTGTAAACAAAGCAGCGTGACTGCTTAAACCGTTTCTTAGCTTTTCACTATTCATGATACCGTAACCTTGTCTAACTACATAGGTAGGCTGTCTTCAACTGCTGATTTCGAGTATAAAGTGCATAGTAATTTACTGATTTATAATGCATGCAAAATCAAATGTCACGAAACTATCAGATTTCAGCAGTTTTAATCTTCTCCGACTTCTATATCTAAGTGATGTTTTTGTACACGAAAATTGTCAGCAACTGCCGTCGCATAATGCGTTGTCAAATTGCAAAATATACAGTTCGTATGAAAAAACCGACACAACAAACAGCCCAGACCCCAATCTGTCTGTATATTATGCAAAACTGATCTCAGTTGAGTGTGTCGTACATATGTGTAGATACGATATTTTTCGTCTCATTTTACAAGTGCGTGCACGAAGCAAATATTATTTCACGTGATGATAAGTATTAACTACAACGCATCCGTTTTTGCGGTTGCAGATTTATTGGTCCTTGTATTAACGTACACTTTAAGGGCTATTGGTAATGCACAATTTTGTACAGGTGGGTGGGGGGAGGGCACTCTGAGTAAAGAAATGGCAAAGAAGCATGGTAATAGTGATGACGCTTTTCTTTCAATCAAGTATCCTGCAACATTTAGCAGGAAGTGTTTGAAAGAATAACATATAATGACATATTAAAAAAAGTTCCATATATTTTGCTCCACAAATGTTGATGTAGTGTACTGAAACGTAGATGTCACTGAGAATAATCCATTTAGTGGCACGGAGAAGAGGATGGAGAAATTAAACATGAGATGTTTTTCTAGACCTACTGCTTGCAAGTAACATCGAATTTTATCAGTCTGTGTCACAGTCTTGATATTAGTACTTAAAACAAAGGTATGGAGGTCTGTACTGGCCATAAGCAG
Source organism: Sinohyriopsis cumingii (assembly GCA_028554795.2). Classification (NCBI taxonomy): domain Eukaryota; kingdom Metazoa; phylum Mollusca; class Bivalvia; order Unionida; family Unionidae; genus Sinohyriopsis; species Sinohyriopsis cumingii. Next base: position 1,511,132 of record CM068827.1, on the reverse strand, counting down.
TATTTCATGATGGAGACAATGACACAACCGTATCTGCATTTTGGTAATAATAATGACACAAGCAATGTTCAGTCAAAAACATTATGATGTTTCTCAAAGCGAACAGTATATAATATTTTATATTCTCTACTCACATGTCTTCTTGTATTTGATGGATATCTGTTTTACCTCAGTTGGTAGTTTAGTTTTCTGTTGATTAATAACTAAGCAATGAGTTTAAATCTATAACCACTTTCTTGGTATGGTTGTAATGGGTCCAAGGCAAATTCTAAAATGTACAAGAATTTGGTCTAATATCTCCCCTTTATGTTGATGCCGAGCGACATTAAACTCCATATTTGTATCCTGTTTTCTCAAGCACCCATTCGTCCCAGATATCTGCAACTGACTACAGTGTTAACACTAAAAGCTAATTTACCCAGTGTTCACATCTCACTCACAATACAATACCAATAACTGTTTGTCACAAATAAAGAATATTGTCACTACATCACCACTCATATGTACATATGTACTAATTGTACAAAAAGTCAACTCTTTCTGTACACGTAGCCTATTCGACACACAATAATATAATAATAATATAATAAACTGCAGAAAAGCAGATGAAAATATACATTTAGATAGTGTTGTGTATCGTCACTAATCTCGTTGCACAAAACGTAGTTTAACATTCACGATTAGCGAGAATCGTAACATCCAAAAAAAAAAAAACTGTACGACTTTTTCTCTTCTACTGTATTTAACGGCTTATATATCTTTCCGGATATGTTTGTAACTTTGTTTAAATGTTTGGTTTTCTTAATGTGAACCTCACTCTTGCTATGCGGAAAGTGTCTTCTCACACACAACACATACCACAACTACAACAGTTCTCATACTTAGACGTAAATTAAATCTATATTCCATGTATGTTTATATATAAAGTTTATTTATGATAATTAGCAGATGTCAATTACTTCGCATAATCATTAGACAAGTACAAAGAGCGGAGGTCTGGTAATACCTGGATTGGTAATGCCTGGAGATATACATAATGTCTAGCGGTAATAGAAGAGATGAAAATAATTAAATGTTAACAAGCAAATAAGTCATTTTATAGTATGTATTTCAGAAATGTTTAGGAATTAACAGTAACGAACAGAAATCCACTTCCAATATGGACAGTTTGATAGTCATCGGATTGCAGGTATGCGAGTAATATGACTGCCAATCTCGGATCCATAGTTGACCGGAGGAGACCAATATGACAGCCCCCATTAAATGGCATCGTACTGCTTGCCAAATGCATTGTATGCAAGTTCTAAAGTATAAGAAAATGTAACTCTCATTGCGTCTTGCTTAGTTTTCATTCAACATCTTAATTAAAATTGCAATATATTGTAATAAATTTGGAGTATGTGCATTTGGTTATAGCGACCCGTTTTCAAGAATTCTTTATTTTTGTGATCACTTGTCAGTAGTAAATGGGGGCACCCTAGCGTCAAGGGGAATTAGCATTACAAGACCCCTTGGGCAACTCTAGCGTCAAGGGAAAATTAACATGGAGAAAAATCGTGGGTCAGATTAGCGTCAAGGGAAATTAACATGGAGAAAAATCGTGGGTCACTCTAGCGACAAGGGGAATTTAACATGGAACTATAGTGTGGGTCTGTCTAGCGACAAGGGGAAATTAACATGGGAATAGAGTTTGGGTTTGTCTAGGGACAAGGGGAATTGAATATGGGATTATTTTTTTTTAAATTTAAATTTAAATTTAAATTTTAAAAAAGGGGTAGGCAATGGAAAGGCTATCTCTTTTCGAGAAATATGGCTGGCCCTGAAAAGGGCCTTTGGGTTTATGTTAATATTAATATTAACATAGATGGCATCTGTCACATCTTCTTCTTCTTCTTCTTAAACTCCTTCTAACTGCCGGTCCATACACAAGTACCCTCTTGAGACATCCTTGTCTTTCTATGTAAACTCTCCTCATCCATTGACTAGTATCTGTCCTATCAACAACAGTCCACTTGGACCTGACATACATGAGCATGTCCGTCCTAAACATCATGGAAGACACAAGGGTGGATGACTCAACTGTGGTCCACATCTTGAAGCGACGAGAATAGGTGAATCAATGCAGTGAACTGCGCTTATTTATAGGTACAGGAAGGATTGAAAGGGATTGAATTCATTCACCAATCCGAACACGCGTTACAAAATTCAGTCAGCTGGCATCCAATCCGAAGAGAGCAGTCTGTGACGTCACGTGGTCTATATAGATTCGTTAGCGCTTGTGTGCAGTCAATCTATGCGACAGTGATTCAACATGACGGAAACTCAGAAAACGATCCATTGGGGTGCACCAGCAGGGGAGACTGCCCAAGGGAACCCGGACTTACTATCAGAAGAGGTACATTGGGATTTTGTGGATTTTCTTACCTCGCAAGAATTTGTTCCGGAACCTTCGTTACCTTCTTCATTACCGCAAGTGGAGAATTTTAGACAGAGACAGAAAGAAGAATTGGAGAAATTTATGCAACGACAAAAGGAAGCGGAACAAGCTTTTCTCCTACAGCAACAGCAACAGCAACAAGAAGAGGTAAGAAAAAAACAACAGCAAAAACAGCAAGAAGAAGTAGCAGCAAAGAAACAAGAAGGTGAAAATCAAACGGCTACGGTACTGTTGGACATTTTAGCGGAGTTAAGAAGTCTGAAACAAATGTATCAGACTTCTTTATCACGACCGAAGAGAATACGACCTTCCCGAGCTAAACACGCCAACCCTGTGACTAAGCCTATCGTACCACCCTTAGTGATTTCAACCCAATCATCAGAGATAGGCCTTGGCCGTGGCAAAGGCTTAAGGCAGTTAAAGTTGATTGGTTAAACTCACCCCTACACCAAAATAAAAAGGCCCTTTTCAGGGCCACCCACATTTCTCGAAAAGAAATACAATTTCAATTTGCCAATAACTCAAAAATAAACCCCACCCATTTTACCCTTATAGTACGTGGCTGTGTATGAGTGCGTGAGTGTAGCTTCTTATTTTAAAACCAAAACTCAAAGACACTTACCTTATATCATTCATGTATTCTTTTATCCATTTTTTACAATCCAATTCACAGCACAACACTTTAATTAAAAGTTCATTGACTTCTTCTTTCTCCTTGTTTAGTCTCTCTGTTTTTTGAATTTCTTCACCGTTTTTTCCTCATTTTCTTCCCTTCTTCTTTTCTTCTCCTGTTTCTTTGCTTCTTTTAAATAGAATTGTCTTCTTTCTTCCTCTGAAGAATCCCTCTCTTCTTTCGAAGAATCCCTCTCTTCTTCTGAAGAATCCTTCTTTTCTTCTGACTCCTCTTGTTTCTTTTTTGGGCAATCTGGAGACCAATGTCCTTTTTCTTTACAATAATAACAGGTATCTTGACTTTTGTCTTTCCTAGCCCCTGTTTTTTTTTCTTTTTTGACGGTCTGGACACTCTGAAGACCAATGCCCTTTCTTCTGACAGATATAGCAAGTATCCTGACTCTTATCTCGAAAGGAAGGAGAGTAGTCTGTCGGCTGGTCTGAAGAGAATTTTCTAATGACCCCTCGCAAAGCTCTGACGAAACGTTCGATTTGGCTAGTCTCTTCCATTGTTCTCCTCGGTTTGAGAGTGAAATGAATAGTGAAAGGACAAGACACACCCTTTTTATATACGCTGGTTTGCCATGACTATAAATTAGTCTATGGTGTTTGAACTTGAGTCATTTGACGTTTTGCACTCAAGATGAAACGATCCTATTCATTCGAGAAGAAAGAAGAAGAAGAAAGTAAGAGGCAGAAACGTGATCTATCGCCTCGTACCAGGGCTGAAATCTTGGCACAAATTCATGCCAGTGATTTTGAAGAGGACATGAGTGAACCAGAATCCGAACCCTCTAAACCAAGTTCACCACCCTTAGTCAACCCTGAAAAGTACTATTCCATTCGAGAGACGGAAAAGCGCTCCTCTAGAAAATTTAGAACCACGGCTTACACCTACACGGTGAAGTTTAAAGATTTCAAGGCCGACGTACCCTTGGAGAAAGCAGACGGGTTTATCACCGAGATGTGGGATTCTTTGCTCACCGCACTCAAGCGACAATGTCAAGCCAAAGAAGACGATCGCTTGACACTATCCATAGATCACGACGGTTTGAAATCCCCTGTTTGGATCGAGTTTAGCAGACCCGCAGAACTAACCCCTTCCAAAATCATGGACAAGATTCAACACGTACAACAATCTAATGACCAGTTTGACATCACCGATGGTAAAGCCACACTGAAAATGGCCCACGTCTCTCTTCCTCAAGGGACAGGACGCAAAAAGATGTTACTGGTGGACAACCTTCGCAACACCAAAACAAGTCTCGTCCGAATTCACAACCCTCAAGACCAGATGTGTTTAGCCCGTGCCATCGTGGTGGGACGAACCTATGCCAACAAGAACGACACGGTAGAACGGAAAAGATCCTGGAAAACTATTCAACAATCCGATCGAGCCAAACAACGAAATGAAGCAGAACTCCTGTTACAACAAGCCGGACTGTCCAAAGACACATCCTGTGGCATTCCTGAGATGCAAAAATTGCAAGATGCCCTAGCTCCACGCTACACCTTGAAAGTGCACCCTCAAGAAATGCGTGGAACTCTGTTGTTTCGAGGCCAAGATTTTAAGGACGGAAAATACATTCATGTCTATTATCACGATGAACATTTCGATACCATTACCAGTATCACTGGATTCCTGGGATACAGTTATTATTGTGAGAAATGTGATTATGGTTATAACAATCGAGAGCAACACAAGTCTTGTGGATGGAAATGCCCAGGATGTTTGGCCTCTCCACCCTGTCTGAGCGAAGAACCAGTGCCTTGTTCAACTTGTCTGCGCACGTTTGTCAGCCCTACCTGTTACCAGCAACATTTGAAAACACAAGGTTCACAGAAGAAATGTGCTTGTCAACTCCTGAGATTGTGCCCTACGTGTGGACAAGGCATACGTACCAATAGTACCAAGGCACACGTATGTCGAGGAAAGAAAAAATGTCACATTTGTCACCACATCGTGGACTTGGAACACGAATGTTACGTGCAAAAATACCAACCCCCACCAGAGGAAGAGGACGGTCACAAGAAGAAAGGCAATTTCATCTTTTTCGATTTCGAATGCATGCAAGAGACCGGCATTCACATTCCTAATTTCTGCGTGGCTCATCGAGCGTCATTGCCCTCACTGCAGCAAGATTTCCGGAGGGCGTGAAAAAATCTTTCGGGGACCAAACACATTAGCCGATTTTGCCCGATGGGTCTTAAACCCCATCGACCAGACGTGGAGCCAAGAGGACATCGAACGTTACGGAGATTGTCATCGTCATGCCACGGTGATGGCTCACAATTTCTCCGGATACGATGGACAGTTTCTTTTGAGGTACTATACGGAACATGGCACCGAACGTCCTAAAGTGATTTTGAACGGAGCCAAAATCATTTTCATGCAAGTGGGACAAGTACAGTTTAAAGATTCGATGAGTTACTTGGCCATGCCTTTGAGTCGAATGCCTAAAACGTTTGGAATGACAGAAATGGCTAAAGGGTACTTTCCACACTTTTTCAATACTGAAGCCAATCAACATGCCGTTCTACCCCATTTACCTGAGGCTCACTATTACGACCCCGACAACATGCGTACCGAACAACGAGAAGCTTTCTACGCTTGGTACCAGGCTCATGCCTCTGACCCCATCGACTTTCAGGAAGAAATGTTAAAGTATTGTCGTTCCGACGTGGACATTTTACGACGTTGCTGTGGAAAATTTCGAGAACTGTTCATGGAACACGGAGGGGTCGATCCTTTGAAAGAAGCTTGCACCATTGCCAAAGCGTGTTCCTTAGTGTACCGCCAACGATTCATGCCTGAAAACACCGTGGCTGTCATCAGTCCTCAAACGACCCACTATGTCAAGCGTCAATACTCGGTCAAAGCCCTACGTTGGTTACATTACTTGTGCGACAAGGAAGACAAATGGATTCAGCATGCCCGCAACGGAGGAGGCGAAAAGACAATCGGAACGTATTCGGTAGATGGCTGGGACTTAGAAAACCCCAAGATCGTGTACGAGTTTAACGGTTGCTTATTTCACGGATGTCCCATTTGTTACCCTGACCGTGACACTAAAAATCAGTTTTTGCAACGAACCATGGAAGACTTGTACCAGGACACTTGTCGGCGACGCCTAAAGTTAGAACAGCAAGGATACCAAGTGGTGGAAATGTGGGAACACGAGTACGATCACCGTTTGAAAACCGATCCCGAGTTTAAACGCCTCGTGGAAAGTTACCAGTTCATGGACCCGCTGAACCCGAGGGATAGTTTGTACGGAGGAAGGACCAATGCCACCTGTTTGCTGTACCAAGCCGACGAAGAGAAAGGAGAAGAAATCAAATACTTGGACGTGTGTTCGCTGTATCCCTACGTGTGCAAATATTGTCGCTTTCCTGTAGGGCACCCGCAATTGTTCACGGAAAAACATCGACCTGAAAAACATTCGACAATACGAAGGCTTGATCAAGTGTAAAGTTTTGCCTCCCACGAACCTATACCATCCCGTCTTACCTCACCATTGTCAAGGCAAACTGATGTTTCCCTTGTGCCGTACTTGTGCCGAAACGTGCAACCAGGACCAACCTTGCCATCACAGCCAGGAAGAACGTGCCTTGACGGGAACCTGGGTCAGCGAGGAATTGTTCAAAGCTCTGGACATGGGATACCAACTGTTAGAAGTGTACGAAATTTGCCACTTTCCCAAGACACAACAGTACCACAAGGGTGACCCTACTCAGAAAGGCATTTTCGCCGACTACGTGGATGCCTTTTTGAAACTGAAACAAGAAGCCAGCGGTTATCCTTCCTGGTGTCACACTCCCGAAGACTAAATACAATTCAAAGAGAAAGACTACGCACAAGAAGGCATCTCTTTAGACCACATCGAAAAAAACGAAGGCAGGCGATCGTTTGCCAAAGTGATGTTAAATTGCTTGTGGGGTAAAATGGCACAACGACCGTGTTTGCCCAAGACGGAATATTTGACAGAACCTTCCCGCTACTTCCAGATGATTCACGACAAAACCAAATACATGAAACACGTGGACGTCGTTCGAGAGAATTTGATCTTGGTCAATTACGAAGAAGATCTGGACTTTGTACAAGACGACCCCTTTGGAAATGTCATCATTGCAGCTTACGTGACAGCTCATGCTCGCTTAAAATTGTACGAAGCTTTAGAACTGTTAGAAGAACGCGTCCTGTACTTTGACACGGACAGTTGCATTTACATCCATCACCCGATTCAACAGCACCCTGACATCGAAGGAGACCGTTTAGAAGCCTGGACAGACGAGCATCCCGACGACAAGATTCTAAGTTTCGTCAGTGGTGGTCCCAAAAATTACGGCTACGAATACCGGGACAAACAAGGAGAAGTGCACACGACGTGCAAAGTGAAAGGACTGACTCTGAATCATCGTACCAGTCGAGTGGTCAACTTTGGGGTATTGAAAGAAGCCTTGCAATCGGGAGAGGATGGAAACTTTAAAGTGACCACTTATTAACCGAACAAGATTGTACGTTTACCCACTCACCACATCGTCAGTCGGCCCCTGGGAAAAATCTATCAAATCGTGTACCAGAAGCGAGTGAGACTTCCCAATCACTTTACGTTGCCGTACGGTCACATCGATATTGGTCAGCATATAAAAAGGGACAACGTCCAAGACCAATAGTTCATTGTTCATTGAAGTTTCTTACCATGTCGTTGACGAAGAAGAAACCAGATTGGTTAGGAGTCAAATGTTGGACATCACCGAGACCAGGGTTTTGAGGCTTGGACACAAGAGGTGGCCCAGTATGCACGAGAGTTATTCAAGGAAAAAAGTTACTTTTCAACCTGTGTTAGTGACGGTGCCAGAAGAACCCGTCACCCAGGACAGGACTGTCGTGGACAGGCCTGAAAGACCCTTTCGGGAGGACACTTGTGTGACCTTACCCCCTACTATAGAACTGGTTAGAACTTTACCCAAAACATGTGGTTGTTGTACAGACACTTGTTTTTTATTCCACGTTCATGTGCCTTTTATTCTTGTACTTAAGCCTTTGGCTTTTATGTATTTTTGTCTTTCGTATTCATGTTTGAAAAAAACATTCAATAAACGTGTTCTGAAAAAGTATATAAACTCTTGTCTTGTTTGTTTTTTCGTGTCACAAGTGACATTCCTCACACCATGGCTACCTCTACTGTCTCTGCTCCCTCTTCCTCTACTGTCAAAGTCATCGACGAACACTTAGATCGTGCCAGTTGGGAGGCTTTGTATCTTCGCCATCCCTTTAACATGCTCATTGCTGGACCTAGCGGTTCTGGCAAAACCGAATTCGTCAAACGTTTGATCGAACATAAACATCATTTGATCGATCGACCCCCTCAACGGATCGTGTGGTGTTACAAAGAGTGGCAATCGGCGTACAGCCTCTTGCGAGAAAGTCAAGGCGATTCCATCGTGTTTGTGGAAGGCATTCCTAAAGAAGACGACGGCATCGTCTCTGACTCCCGTCAAACCCATTTGGTCATTTTCGACATGTTAGGAGAAGACGAAGAAGAAATTAAACTGTGGTTCACGCGCAAAGGGCATCACCGTAATGCCAGTGTCGTTTACATCACCCAAAATTTGTTTCAACAAAGTAAAGCCCATCGCACCATCAGTCTCAATGCGCATTACGTGGTCTTGTTTAAAAGCCCTCGAGATAAATCGCAAGTGCAAGTCTTAGCCAAACAGTTAGGAACGCCTTGGCTGACTCAGGCGTACGACGATGCCACTCAAACGCCACACGCCTATTTACTCGTCGATTTGAAACCTACGACTCCTGAGGATTTGCGATTTCGTACCCACTTGTTTCACCACTGGTGCCAAGACGGAGGGCCTGTCCTGTACACGTCTCCGTCCTCGACTTCATTTCACTCCCCATAAAAAAATCTATAAAAACCTCAGACCCTTTTTCGTCTGTCTCACACAGTGCGAACATAACGTCCCTTCAGTCGCATCTTCCCGTCAAATTGATTCGTGCCTTGTATGGCATCAGTCGAGAAAAAAATCCACAAACACGAGCTCGTGTCTTAGAAGCTAGTCTCAAAGAAGTCTTACGATGGTTCACGGTGACGGCACGTCAATTACTCCAAGGAATCATTCAGATTCCTCATCAAACCAAACGCTGTTTTGATCGAAACAAAGTCGCTTTGGTCCAACTGGCCGATCCCCGCATCGACACTCAAACCAAAAAACAAATCATTTTGAAACCTGGAGGGAGCGGTACTCTAGGAGGGGTCATCATTCGCTCACTCTTAAGATGGGATCCTAATGCCCCCAAAGTTATACCCAAGACAAAAGTCCAACGAAGCCCCAAGAAGAAAAAGACCAGGTCCCCAAGGAGAACTTCTCCAGTGGCAGGACCCTCCTCTGACCAGACACCACCACCACCCCGGAAAAAGAAAAGAAGCCCCCAGAAAAAGAAAAGTCCACAGAAAACTAGTCGCAAGAGAGGCACTTCGGCCAGGACGCAACCTTACACTCGCAAACCACGACCTGCCACGGCGGTGACTGCGTCTCCGGCAGCTTCACGTTTGTCCACTTCTCCGTTAATGACACCCAGAACTGAAGAGTACTTGGAGACGTTGATCACACCAAGAACTTCTCCGTTGATGACCCCCAAAAGAACTTCCCCAGTGGCAGGACCTTCCAATTTAGTGGCAGTGGCTGCTGCTCACAAAGTACCTTCTCCCAAAATCAAAGTTCAAGAAAGATCGGGCATGTTACAAAGTTTACTGGATTTGTCCAAGCAAGAACTGGCTCGATTTAGTCCGTTACGTACCCCTGCACGACGTGTCATGCCTGTCCTCAAACTAATACGACGTAAAGACAATCAGTGGCGACGCGTTCCAGTATAAAAAAGGCCTGTGACCAAGTCGGGTATCAGTGTTTTTTGGTGCTCCTGAAGACTCAAAGATGTCACCCTCCAGAAAACCCCAAGGAAAGAAAAGGAAAGGACTGCCACCACGTTTAGCCAAACATGGGGACATGTTATCTGTCCTGTCCAAAGCTTCTCCACCCCTACGAAAAAAACTCATTCAAACAGCCTCCAAAGAGGTCATCGATACCGTGTGCGAATGTTGTTTGAACGTTTTGAAAGGCACGATCCCTTTGTCCAAACACCAGAAACAATGCTTAGGCAAACATCGTCACGTTCTTCGCCAAATGGTTCAAAAGAAAATTCCCATTCGTCAAAAAAGAAGATGTTAGTGCAACGTGGAGGTATTTTACCTCTCTTGTTAGGCCCCATCCTGAAAGGAGTCTTGGGAACCATGTTGGGAGGACTGGTGGGAGCAAGATAAAAAGGCCTCGGAAGTTCCAAGATCTCAGAATCGAACCCTGACAACCCCATGGAAGGACGAAAACTAGATTTAGTGCCTTACAAACGATGGATGGAATACCATCGGTGGCAAGAACAACACACCCCGCATTTACCTCCCAATCCCCATTTGAGCGAGATGTCCCAGTTACAACACGAATTGCAGTCCTTGATGGATCGCCAAGATTTGTCCGAAACAGAAAAATCGCAAAAGTACGGTCAACTCTTGCAACGACTGCAACTCTTTCACCAGAAAGCTTTAGACGAAACAGCTCTACCCACTCTGAAAGATTTTAAGACCTTGATGAAAAGTCCAGCACCATCACCAGTACCAGTACCAGTACCACCAGTACCCGTGACCAAGACAGAAAAAGGAGAGGAAGAGGAAGGGTTTCAAACTCCACCAGAAAAAGTACGCAAGTTAACAACACCACCTACCTCCAGAATTGGATGGATTAAACAGATGATGGCCACCCCTTCTTCCTCACAAGAGAAAAAGAAAGTGAAGACAGAAGTGAAGACAGAAGTGAAACAAGAACCGATATCCCCCGCTCAGACATCCTTCTCCTCTTCGACACCTATTGCTGGCCGCACACGCAAAGCATTGCAATCCAAGAAAATACCCCAAGAGAAAAAGAGTAGCATCCTCCAAGAGTGGGTGTCTTATTAACACACCAACCAACACAAAAAAAATGGAAAAAGTCTTAGCCAGCATTTACTACTATCCCTCCCATCCTGCAAGTTACGTAGGAGTTCAAAAATTGTATCGTGCTGCCAAAACTCGACTGAAAAGTCTCCGTTTACCTCAAGTGCAACGATGGTTACAAGAACAAGCTACCTACACTTTACACAAACCCATTCGACGCAAGTTTGCCAGAAGTCGCACCCGAGTGGAAGGCATCGATCATCAATGGCAAGCCGATTTAGCCGATGTCTCTCATTTGGCCAGCTACAATCGTGGCTACAAATATTTGTTTTGTGTCATCGACGTCTTTTCCAAATTTGCCTGGGTCGTGCCCTTGACTTCCAAATCGAGCAGCGAGTTAGTGCGAGCCCTGCAACGGGTGTTGAAACAAAGCGGTCGTCACCCTCTTCGATGGCAAACGGACAAAGGCACCGAATTTCTGAACCAAGCTTTCCAAAAAGAATTAAAGAAACGTGACATTCATTTTTTTACCACCGAGAATCCCGAAACCAAAGCCAGCATCGTGGAACGTTTTCAACGCACTTTGAAAGAACGCATGTGGAAATATTTTACGCATCACCACACTCTGAAGTACATCGACATCTTACCGCACCTGGTGCAAGCGTACAACCAATCTTACCATCGAAGCATCGGACGTGCCCCGCAAGACGTGACTCCCGAGAACGAAGTGTTGGTGTTTGAGCGCCTGTTTGGTACGTCCCCGACGAGGGCTGTCCCCAAGAAAAGTGGAGAGTTGGCCGTAGGAGATTGGGTGCGCATTGGCAAAACCAAACGCACTTTCGACAAAGGTTACTTACCTAACTGGACGACCGAATTGTTTCGCGTCACTGGACGAGTGCATGGCCGTCATCCTGCCGTCTATAAATTGGAAGACATGAACGGAGAAGTGCTCAAAGGAACGTTTTATTTGCCCGAGTTACAACGTGTCACCAAAAAAGAAGACGACGTGTACGACATCGAAAGCATTCTCGAACGCAGAACCCGTAAAGTGGGCAAACGACGTGTCAAAGAAGTCAAAGTACGTTGGAAAGGATATCCACCCAGTTTTGATTCTTGGATCGACGCTTCGCAAGTCATCGACTATAAAACGAAGTGACCATCATGCCCTTTCACACAGCAGACGCAGCTACGTCGACCAGTCCTCCTTCAGCTAGTTCTTCTGTGCAAGATTTACAAAAACAAACCTTGTGGGTGTGGTGTGGAGAACGTGTGCCTAAAACGCAAATCGTCTTTTTCTGCCAAATCTTCGTGGTGTATTGTGTCATCGGGGCAGCCATCGCCAATTTGAGTTTGCAACAAGGAGACAAACAATTGTGGACCATTTTATTGAGCAGTTGCATCGGTTACCTGCTTCCTAATCCCTCCCTGAAATTCACCTCGAACGGGAACCCCGGGAACCTTGTGTCCAGTGCCAGTGCCAGTCACCACTTCAATCACAACCAGAACCCCATTTTAGACGGAGACACGCCTCTGACGTCCAGTAACCCCTCGGACAGCCACAGAACTCTGGAGTTATGAGTCACCAAAACCAATTTTACTTAACTTTAGCCAGTGACAGTTCCATGGAGGTGTTTCCCAAGAACACGTTGTGCTGTTACACGGCCAAATTACCTCAGGCCATCCAGTTAGATCACGAAGCCCATTGGGAAGTGGCTTTAGTAGAAATGATTCACCCGACCCAAATCCTCAATGTCCTTCCCAATCAAAATTTTTTTGATGTGGAAGTTCATGACGAGCAAATGCAACAGTGGATGGATAGCAATGTCAAATATGACAAGAAAACCCGTACACAAAAGTACACAACCTATCACTTGTTCATTCCCCCAGGCTATTATTTTAGTGGTCAACATTTGGTCAGCACCATAACCTCCAGGTTTAATGTCGTGTTTCTGAAAGCTTTGGAGCATGTCAACAAAAATGTCACCATGGAGTACCACAAAACAGCTCGTCGCTTCTTGATGAAATTTGAACGGAGTAAAATCCTGTCCATTTTATTTTGTCCTGAATTGTATGACATGTTGGGCGGCGACATGAACATGAGAAAGACCATGATAAAGAAAACGAATTACCCATCGTTTACGACAACGAGTCTTTTAGCAAGTTATTTCGTGCCCCGGTAGAACTGAACCAAGGACTGAATTTGATGTTCGTGTATTCCGATGTGGTGGAGTACAACGTGGTGGGACACACCTCCGTACCGTTACTGCGTGTCATTCCTTTCAAAGTGGATTCTGCCACGAACACTGACGAGGAAGGTGGAAACACTTACCACGTCCACCGCGAATTTGTACATCCTCACTATTTGCCGGTCAGTAAGTCGTATTTGGACACGGTCAACATTGCTATGAAAGGAGATCTGGGACAAAATATTCCATTCACCAAAGGAAAAGTCACGGTGAAACTCCATTTTCGAAAACGGTTCTCTCACGACTCTTAAGTCATGTATCCAGTATACCGAGGGGTTGCTCGACAGCGAGGACACGGCTTAGGAGATATGTTAAAATCGGCCTTTCGTTCGGTGGCACCGGTGTTGAAACCGATGGTGACACGCGGATTGCACGCCTTCAAAGATGCGGCACTGACGCGGGGCAAAGAATTTCTCCAAAATGTCATCATCGACAAACAAAACCCTAAAGAAGCCTTCATGAGGGCAGGCAAAAATGTCTTGCTACAAACGGGCAAAGACATTTTAGGCCAACGAGAAACACCTATAAATGCCCTGCACGCTACCGAGTCAGGCATTCAGCAAGGACAAGGCAGAACGAGACGACGAAGAAAACACCCTTTCACCAGACTTTAAGCGAGAAAGGCCAAGAAAAGAAGAACCGTTCGAGACTTAGACGTTTTCGATTATTGAGAAAAGAGACAAAAAAAATGATGCACCGAGAATCTTGCGCTTGTTCCAAGACGGAACTGGATCTGTTTGCCATGCCCCCCACGATGATGACGATGCAAGAATCCCAGTGGGTGGAATTTCACCCCGTCTCCTCACTGACCGATTCCGCTCCCATCGAGTTTGAAATCAAAGGACAGCCCGAAGATTACATCGATCTGAATAGCAGTTACTTGTACCTGAAAGTCAAAATTCTAGATAAGACTGGAGGTGCTATAGACGATGAAGCAGTAGCTCCCGTCAACAATTTCATGCATTCCTTGTTCAGTGGAGTGGACTTGTATTTGAATAACAAACTGGTCAGTAGCAGCATGGATACTTACCCTTATCGTGCCTACCTGGAAAATCTCTTGACGTACGGAATAGATGCCAAGAACACTCATCTCAATGCCTGTGTGGTATGGGAAGCTGACGAACCTACCAAGTTTGAAATATTGGAAACTGATGAAAAGAAAGACAACAATGATGGATTTGTAGAACGAAGAAAGAGAATCACGGGAGCCGACACAAATTTAGAACTGATGGATCGTTTGCATTTGGACATGTGGTTGCAAGAAAAGTATTTGCTGAACGGGGTGGATGTCCGCCTGAGACTGAATCGTAGCAGTGCCGCTTTCCATTTGATGGCTGATAGTGACGGTTACAAAACCAAAATCCTAGAAGCCAGACTCTACGTACGCCGTGTGGAAGTGTTACCTAAAGTGGGAAACGACATCAGTCAGACGTTGAGCAGAACGACCGCCAAGTATCCCATACGACGCGTGGAAGTGAAAACCTTCACCATTCCCAAGGGACAGCGATCCATGATCGAAGATCATCTGTTCCAAGGACAGTTACCCAAACGTTTGATCGTTGGTATCGTCGAGAATACAGCCTTCAATGGAGCTGCCGAAAAAAATCCTTTCTACTTTCAACACTTTGGCGTGTCCAAAATCGAAGTCAGTCGCGATGGCAAGACCTTGTGTACCCGACCTTTCGAACCTGACTTTAAAAAGAAGAATTACTTGAGATCGTACTTGTCCTTGTACGAAGCCACCGGACAGTTAGGAACCAATACCAGTCACAGTATTACGTACGAGGATTATGCAGGAGGCTACGCTTTGTGGGCTTTCGATTTCACTCCAGACCAAGGCAGCGACGAGGGACATTTCCACCCTATAAAATCCGGCCAGATTCGTGTGGAAATTCAGTTTAAAGACCGAGACCCTGATGAAACGGTGAACGTCATCCTGTATGCAGAATTCGATAATACCATAGAAATCAACAGTTTGAGAGAAGTCATCCTAGATTACTAGAAACGATGGAAGACTGTTATCCCTCTTTACCTAGTGGAGAAACGTTTAGTGTTGCATTGTTGGTAAAAAATGTTAGAGTTGTTGTTGTTTAGTGTTAAGTGATTTTTGAATAAAAAATGTTGTGTTTTGAAAAAATTGTTTGATGTTATATTGTTGGATTATTGTTAAAAATGTTAGAGTTGTTGTTTAGTGTTAAGTGATTTTTGAATAAAAAATGTTGTGTTTTGAAAAAAATGCCTTTGTCTTTTGTTTAGCTATAAGAATGTTGGATTGATGCTCTTTCATTTCTTACTATCCCTCTCGTGACACTCACTGAACGTTGCGACTCAAAAACCGTGTGGGGGATGTTTTCCTTCACGTCCGCGCTTTGACTTTAAGAACCGGGTTGTTTCCAGTCTAACCATCCATTGTCGACTCATCCTCCTAAGAAGATGTGCTCCAAACTAGCTAAACTCAACGAAGCCTACGTGAATTTGCATAGGGTCAGACACAGTCTGATACCGAAGCCAGAAGAAATAGAGAATGTGAGAATGTTAAAAATCACTGAAGACCTGATAGAAGAGCTCTTCAGAGAAGAAATGAACAGGGCAAAAGAAGAATGGACAGAGAAGTACAGACTTCAGAGACAGCAGCAACAACAACAACAAGAGCAGCAGCAGCAACCTGAAGCTGACAGAGGCTTTGTCGATTGTCGTATCGACACCAAAGAGTTCTTCTTCTCTTTCCGAAGAAGCAGACCTATCGCCAGAAAGTCTATCCTCAGAGGACATCGCATTCTTAGAAACTAAAAAGAATGCCATAGCAAACAAAAAAACAGCCCTTTTCAGGGCTACCCAATACTCTAGAAAAGAAATAACAATCGATTTGCCAATGTGTGTAGGTAGAGTAGTGTGAAAATAAACACTAACTCTTTTTTAAAAAAAATGTGAGGGTATGTGTTTGTGTGTTTGTGTTTGTAAGTGGTTAAGCAAGTTGGTATGGATAGTAGATTAAAATGATGTCTTTTTTTTGGTGTTTGAGGTGTAAATTTGGGGTTAGATTGGATTGCTTTGCGTATGTGGATAGTCTATTGAAGTGATTTATAAAAAATTTTAAAATAGTGATGGGTAGCATAACAAGTGAGTGAGTGTTTCTTTTAGGTCCGCGCGTTGTTGTTTTTTGGTCATGATGTAGGTAAGATCAATTTTATGTTTTTAGGGGATGTTTTCCTTCACGTCCGCGCTTTCACTATAAATTGAAACTCGTTCGGCAGTCCAGCTACCCTTGTTGATTGATCAACACCAAAAATGAACACGAGACTGGAGAAACTGTTGGAACTTCATGTGCATCTGGTATATGCCAGGCGCATATTAAATGAACTGGCCGCGGAAGCCATTGTGGAGGAGGGAAGGATAAGAGAGGAGGAGGAAAGAAGAAACAAAGAAGAGGAGGAGAGAAGATATAAAGAAGAAGAGGAAAGAAGATACAAAGAGGAGGAGAGAGGATACAAAGAAGAGGAGGAGGAGGAAAAGGAGAGAAGAAGAAGAAATTTCAGAATCCCAGAGAGCGAAAATTGGGATTCTGAAGCGACATATCCTGCCTCTGCTCTCTCCCCCAAAAAGGTAAAAAGTAACTGGGGGACAAGATGTGTATGTGGCGCTAGGCCTGGAAGGTGCCACCATTAACCAGGTGTCCATGAAGTTCCAAAAAAAAAAAAAAACAGCCCTTTTCAGGGCTACCCAATACTCTAGAAAAGAAATAACGATCGATTTGCCAATGTGTGTAGGTAGAGTAGTGTGATTATAAACACTAACTCTTTTTTAAGATAGTGTGAGGGTATGTGTTTGTGTGTTGGTGCTTGTAAGAGCTCAGGTATGTTTGTGGGAATAGTAGATTATGGGTTTCTTTATTGTTTCTTAGCGTAGGTGAAGAGTATAGTTAGGGTTCTGTAAGCGCTCACGTACGATTGTGTGGATAGTAGATTATGGATTAGTTTATTGTTCTTAGCGTATGGGTTTGTGTGTTTGTGTTTGTGTGTTTGTGTTTGTGTGTTTGTGTTTGTGTGTTTGTGTTTGTGTGTTTGTGTTTGTGTTTGTACCCGCTCACGTACGATTGTGTGAATAGTAGATTATGGATTTGTTTATTGTTCTTAGCGTATGTGAAGAGTATAGTTTGGGTTTTGTAAGCGCTCACGTAAGATTGTGTGGATAGTAGATTATGGATTTTGTTTATTGTTTCTTAGCGTATGTGGAGAGTATAGTTTGGGTTTTATTATATGAAATGAAAAAGTAGGGGGATGTTTTCCTTCACGTTCGCGCGTTGTTTGGTCATGATCTAGGTAAGATCAATTTTGCGTTTTAAGGGGATGTTTTCCTTCACGTACGCGCTTTAAGTATAAGAACCCATAGTATTCGTCGTTCAAACCATTCTGCAAAGAATAAAAAAAGAAGATGGCTTCTAACCAAATGGACAAAATACAAACATTACAAGACGTTTTAGACAACTTAGGAATGATGGAGCAGATGTTAATAAGACTGGTTGAAGACCATTATTCCTATAGTCTCCATCGTGTAAAGATGGAAATTAAGAACTTAAAAAAGGTAAAGGACAAGATTAGTGGTGTCATGAAAGAGATAAAGGAGGAGAAGGAGGATGAAGAGGAAAGAATAAGAATAAGCAAATGGAACGAAAAGATTGAAAAAGAAGAAGAAAATGAGAAGAGGAACAAAGAAGAGGAGGAAGAGAAGAAGAAAGAAGAGCAGGAGAAAAAGAAAGAGAAGAAGAGAAAGAGTGTTGGAGATAAAATAAGAACTTGGTGGAGAAAAAGAAGAAATTAGAAGCAGAAGAAGAAGAAAACCCAAAGGCCCTTTTCAGGGCCAGCCATATTTCTCGAAAAGAGATAGCCTTTCCATTGCCTACCCCTTTTTTAAATTTAAATTTAAATTTAAATTTAAAAAAAAATCCCATATTCAATTCCCCTTGTCCCTAGACAAACCCAAACTCTATTCCCATGTTAATTTCCCCTTGTCGCTAGACAGACCCACACTATAGTTCCATGTTAAATTCCCCTTGTCGCTAGAGTGACCCACGATTTTTCTCCATGTTAATTTCCCTTGACGCTAATCTGACCCACGATTTTTCTCCATGTTAATTTTCCCTTGACGCTAGAGTTGCCCAAGGGGTCTTGTAATGCTAATTCCCCTTGACGCTAGGGTGCCCCCATTTACTACTCTTGTCTGATTATTGGAATTCGGTGCAGTATAAATATTCCTTTGCCCGAAATAATTGTCCAATTACTAGGAGAAAACGTCACGGAGTAAAATGTTAGTGAGTTTCCATGATGCTATGGTTCACTAGTAGTGAATTCAGGTCCAAACCGAATGGGTGTCCATGAATAATAAAGTCCCTACTAAAATCTAGTGGCGTACCTTGGTGGTGTGACTGCAGTGGCAGTATTTACGGTAGGAAACCGGTAAATTACAAAATGGAATCAATGAGAAGGGACTCGGCAGATACCGTTTATGTCGCCATGGTGGCAAATGTGATGCAGTTGTACTGGCGAAAAGTGCCTGGACTGGCCTAAGGTGGCGTGGTTACAGTTGCATAGTTTCTACGGCGAGATCTGCTGGTATTACGGAAACCTAACAAAGAGAAACCTTGCAGATGTGTGGTTCATAGATATTTGGCAGGTTGTGAGATCTGTAGTCTTGCATTGATTAGATTACAATTTATTTATAGTATGGACACGTCGGGCATTCTAATTTACAACTGAAGTTGTAAGGAAGTCTTTGTAAATTTGGGGTAAACTTATTATGACTTCTAGCGGGAATCGCGCCAGGGTTTGACACTGCTCGGTCAAGTAAAGACCCCTGGCTTGTAATAATATTAATATTTTCTCAATGCTGTGATCTTTTGCGCACAAATGCGAGATCAAATTGCCTATTCGAACGTATATAAATACATTTTCCGCAAAATAGATTGCACCTGCACCACTAAATGACAGAATTTGTTTTATAGTTAATATCATATAACTTGTCGCGGTTTACGTCTGTACCTGACATCCGCCTATACAACGCCAACCCACGTTATTAAACATTACCGATAGTCCTTAAGGAAAGACATTTTGCGAACAAGAATCCAAGCTACAACGTTTTTCAATTTATTATGAAGTATACATATCAATAAAATGTGCCTCCTCATAATGTACTTGTTCTTTTTCCAAAGTACGATGTGGCTGGATCTACATAAATGCCCTAACCTGTACGGCATGATTTTAAAAAAAAGACCGTGTTTATTTACCTGGGTGGAGTAACGTTTGGGTGACATAAACAAAAATGACTGAATCGTTTAATTTGAGAAAATAAGACGGACTGTTTTTACCACCTGTATATTGTGTCATATTTAAATTCGTTTCTGACAGGTAAAGATCAATCATATAAAATGAGACCTAAATCCGAAGCAGCAGCTAAGCTGAGTTCAGTCTTGTACCAGCTGTTCTTTTGGTGTGACGAAAACTCGTACCACGGAAGAATGAATGTATCAATTTACAATTACTGTATAATGAAGGATTGATTGGATTAGAAACCGGACTTAAATCTGTATCAAGGTATTTATTCTAATGCATTATGAAATTCATAAATATGTGAATGCATACAGAAATATAAAGGACTCTTCTAAAACAAACAGACAATGCACAAATATGAACACATACACACGCACGTACTACATTCTTTACCATGAACTAACGTTTATTTCACGAACACATATATACTCTTTCTTGCAATCTTTCTAAATATTTCTTATACACACACAATGACATATATGTATGTATGTACTTGTTGAGGTATTTCCGTGTAATTAATTAATATATATTTGTGTTTGCCTCTGTATGTGTGATGACATGACATTGTATGTTTAAATCTTCGTATTCGACACCATCCCCAAAAGGTTTAAATCATGTACAATTTGTCCTTTTTCAGTTGTTTCAGCGAAATAAAGTTTAATGCTTCTTATTGTCATACGTACGGACCGTCTATACTCGTTTATTAGTCCACTCAAACTGCAAACGACAAGATCTTGATCTGCCGTGGCATAATGCACCTCGAGATTAGGGTCTGTGTTTTTTGTTCTACTGATTATTCCGTATAAACTTCACTGACCCAGATCTACTGGTACATTATGGTACGGCATATCTTGGTCTGTGTATTTGTCGGTCAGAGTCGTCTTATAAACAAGCACATATGTTATCACTTTAATAAATATGCTTATTTCGACTTTTGAAAGGTCTGCAAAAAGGAGGTAATGCGTATTCTGTATTACATTAGAAGAAGGTTGGCTGCAACGTCATACGCACGTGGTCGATATTGTGTTTAAATATTAACAGATCAATACGTAATCCACATTACTCTAAAGGAAGGTTGGCTGTAACGTCATACGCACGTGGTCGATATTGTGTTTAAATATTAACAGATCAATACGTAATCCACATTACTCTAAAGGAAAGTTGGCTGTAACGTCATACGCACGTGGTCGATATTGTGTTTAAATATTAACAGATCAATACGTAATCTACATTACTCTAAAGGAAGGTTGGCTGTAACGTCATACGCACGTGGTCGATATTGTGTTTAAATATTAACAGATCAATACGTAATCCACATTACTCTAAAGGAAGGTTGGCTGTAACGTCATACGCACGTGGTCGATATTGTGTTTAAATATTAACAGATCAATACGTAATCTACATTACTCTAAAGGAAGGTTGGCTGTAACGTCATACGCACGTGGTCGATATTGTGTTTAAATATTAACAGATCAATACGTAATCTACATTACTCTAGAGGAAGGTTGGCTGTAACGTCATACGCACGTGGTCGATATTGTGTTTAAATATTAACAGATCAATACGTAATCTACATTACTCTAAAGGAAGGTTGGCTGTAACGTCATACGCACGTGGCTAATATTGAGTATACTTATTAACAGATAAATGCGTATTCTGTATTACATTAAAAGAAGGATGGCTGTAACGTCATACGCACGTGGTCAGTATTGAGTATACTTATTAACAGATCAATACGTAATCGATATTACACGAAAGGAAGGTTGGCTGTAAAGTAATACACACGTGGTCGATATTGTGTATACTTATTAATAGATCAATTCGTATTCTATATTACATTAAAGGAAAATTGGCTGTAAAATCTGGAATACGGGGCTAATAATGAGTTTAATTCATAAATATGTGGTGTATGTAGTGGAGGGAATGTGTTTACATGTATTTAAACATACCGATTTGTTTTATATGTTTAATGCATGCAAACATCATTGTTGTTCCAATCCTCTAAATTTAATTTAGGTTCAAAGGTCAGGAGTATCTTCTCTTATCATTTCATCTGTCACATCAAAGATGAAATGCCTAGTGTTCCAATTTAAAGCTATGGTGTCACATCAAAGATGAAATGCCTAGTGTTCCAACTTAAAGCTATGGTGTCACATCAAAGATGAAATGCCTAGTGTTCCAACTTAAAGCTGTGGTGTCACATCAAAGATGAAATGCCTAGTGTTCCAACTTAAAGCTATGGTGTCACATCAAAGATGAAATGCCTAGTGTTCCAACTTAAAGCTATGGTGTCACATCAAAGATGAAATGCCTAGTGTTCCAACTTAAAGCTATGGTGTCACATCAAAGATGAAATGCCTAGTGTTCCAACTTAAAGCTATGGTGTCACATCAAAGATGAAATGCCTAGTGTTCCAACTTAAAGCTATGGTGTCCCGTAATGTAATTTAATTATAAGGACCGGTTGTGCCATCGGTATGGAATCCATAATGGCTTTAATTCAAAAGTGTGCCATCGGTATGGAATCCATAATGGCTTTAATTCAAAAGTGTGCCATCGGTATGGAATCCATAATGGCTTTAATTCATTGTGCCATCGGTATGGAATCCATAATGGCTTTAATTCAAAAGTGTGCCTTATTTTTGATCTTGTCATACATTCACTTGTTCTCAAACAAATGTTGGATATTGCAGTTTTCTTAGACCCTTTTCATATGATGTAATTGGAACATGAATTGAATCAGTATACATGCACCCAAAGAAAGGAATATTAAATAGTATTTCTAGCTGTGTCTATTTTAGTAAGTTTCTGCGTTAAATGTGAAAATACGTCTTAAAACGGGCAAGTTTCGGCTGACATATCAAAAGAGTGTCAGCTTGTATTACACACGGGTAAATGAATGATATCGCAAGAAACGCTTCGTTGAACCTGATATAAAAAGGTGATTTTTCACACTGAAATGAAAACACATTTTTCGCCGTCATCTGTATCTTTTTAATTTGTTTGGTCCTCATTGCCCTTGGTACAACATAATTCTTTCCTCAGTTATAAGCCATTAGCTAGACAATATATTACCCGAATGCTCCTGTGAACGTATAAAACACGATTTCTTCTGAATCTAAATTTCGACATGAATTGAGCGCATGTTCGAGACTTTATTGATATCATTACGAGCTAGTCGGTTATATAAGAAGAAAACATATCAAAAATATAAATAGCATTGAAGTAGTAACACAGAAAGTTATTCAACCTTAGTATTTTACACGCTTACATATAATGACATCACATTATCGTGCATTAAACTTGTGTTCCGGCAATGTGATGCTGTTTTTGTCGTGAAATATCAAAATATAGAACAATGATTGCATGATGCTTATAATTGATATATATGCTCTAGGAGGAGCCAGATTACATCTACTTCATATCCATGCTTTTATTAAGTCTTTTTTGGCGAAAACCTTTGGAGCATGCACATTTGTAAATACAGATTTCAGCTTATTAACTGTAGATACGTTCATTCTGTTGTTGTTGTAGGGTTTAACGCAATTTATCAGCACATGATCGGCTAGCTATATATGGCGGCCAGTATAACTGGTGGAGGAGGAACCCTGGAAAAATCTGGAAATACTTGCCTACCCATGGGAAGCTATATGTTGCCTTGTAGCAATACGTATAGGTTTATGACGGACTATTAAAAACTATTGGTCCCGAGTTTTCAGTAGATTTGGGTTTATCTTTTCTATTGTCCAAGGCTCTCTCTTCACATTCCATAGTCATAACTGAACATTTTTTTACATCTTGTTGCGTCGCCGCTTCATGGTTTTGTGGGTTTAAATTCTGACTTTATATGAAATTTTCTACGTCACCCGGATTTTTATGTGTAGATTTATTGCTTCCACCTGTATTTCTTCCTTAAACAGTTGAAGATATAAGCCCACCTATTCTGGACTCGTCTCAAGCAATCCGTTAAAAAAGTAAAAATTTAGGACGCGGTCAGCGTTCACTGCCATTTTCATTTGGACTTAAACAAAAATAGTTATTGGAACACAAACACGTTATAACCATATAAGAAAGTAGTGAAGAAGTTTGCTTAACTCAGTAGAAAGAATGTTAAACAATTGGGACTATTTGTGAAGTATATAATAAATCAAAATATGTAAAACAAGTATGAATGCTTGTTAGTGTCAATTTTTACCGTCAAGTAGCGAAACATCGTAGCCTCCGAAAGATGATAACCCATTCATTTAATTTTAAAAACGTGTGCCATAAATATGGTAAACTAGTTTTAAAAACGGAATCGGGCAAACGCGTGAATTTGGGATATAATCTTTGTGTTTCTGAGCATTTGGGGAACGGTATTGTTTGTTGTACTGTCGTAAACTGAATTAACCAGGGACGAAACAGAAGAGAATTTTTTTGACAAAACACATTTGTTACTGGTACTGTGTCAAGGATTTTGTCATGACGTCATCCTCGTATTTGTCACCAGTATTTTGTGGATTTTACTCATTCTGAACATCTTTGGCCTTTTCCGTATCAAGCTAGGAAAAATTCCAAAGTAAATAATAGGTATTTGAACTGCCCAAAAACCCAAGGTTGTTTTACGTCGCAATAGCTTCACTGACGTCACAATAACTAGATGACGTGTAATCACTAAAAAGCAACTTAAGCAGCAGTTCCAGGCTATTGAAACCGGATGATTTCTTCAAGCTTGTATTTCTAAGTTGTATAAATAGCATTAAAAATGCAGGTATTTGACTGAGTGTTTACAAATCGTAGAGCAATTTTATTTTATTTTTTATTTGTTTGGGGGGAATACTATAATTTTATACAAATATGTTCTTGCCCATCTTGCCCGATGTTCATCTACCAAAAGCTTAGCAATTCACCTTAAGATTATCTTCAAGCCTCTTAAATGAGTTTTTGGTATACTGAATGAGATTTTACACCAACATGCTCGTTCGGAACGTCGACCGGACTCTCCCTATCCACCCACCCTGTGAAATTTGAATAACATCTCAGATGAAATTGTAGAACACACATTTCATGGGTTTGGTACACTTTTATAGATGCGGCATATCTGGTCGAGGTAGTCAAGTGTCTTCTTGCTCTTTGAGGTTTCAGCAAAACGTGTTGCTGAGTTTTCACCGAACAACACGTGAATCTATCATAGGAATATACCTCCCAGTTTGTTTGTACCCCACCCACTGATTTTAAAAACGAAAAGTATAAATGAGATGAACCTAACAAATGTCATAAAAAATGCGAAGACCTTAGTTTATTCATTGATTTATAATTTCAAACCAAATTGTAACGAGAGAGCCTCTAACACTTATCGTCTGTGCGTTTTATACCAAACGAAATTTTCAGTGTCAAAGACGATCCTGCTCGCCAGCCAATTCCAGTTTCTATAGAAGTCCTTTGCTAAGGAATGGAAGCAGAACTGTGTATATGCACATATAAGGTAAACACTACGACGTCTGTTTCCGATATTTACAATGTCGAATCAAGCAAGGGGAATGAATGACAACTACAAATTTGCCTTTCACGTAGATTTAAATTTCTTTGTACATGTCTGCAAAGGAATATAACTCTCAGCTCTCAAAGTTATGGAAATGTACGGAATTATCTGGCAATTACCGAATAGGATGAACTACATCATTATGTTGTCTGAGGAAAATAGACTCGCCAATACTATATACAATATGGTGCCGTGTTAGAATGGAAACTCCGTTAAGTATGAAACGCGCACAAGATGACAATTTTCGTTCCACCCTTTTCATAGTCAGTTAGAAAGTATTAATCAATGAATGAAATGACTAAGTTCTGCGCATTTTTGTTATCACATGCAAGGTTGTTGCTATTGAAATAGTTGGGAGTGGGTAGGTTTAAAAACAAACTCAAATGTATGCAAAACTTATAGCTAAACGAGAAGATAAAATGATATTTTGGTTTTAACTCTTTCTCTTTCTGTGGCCAAATTGTGTCAAGAGTTCAAAACATTCTTCTCAATGTTGTTCTCGATCCCAAGGGTTTTGGATGAGGCGCTGATGGGACAAAACATGATGAAACAAGAAAGTAGCAGCTCAAATTTCAATCTCACGTGTAGATAATTTGAAATTGCCGCAGTTGAACGTTCTTTTTCATATTTATAGGCTACTGAATTTGTATGGGAAAATATGAACGAATTTTTCAGATGGAAATACTGCACGACCTTGGGAGTGCAATATATTGATCTGAAATTACGAGTTCATATTTTCCCATACAAACGCAGTAACCTTTTTGTTATATGCTTATTTTCTTATTCTACCGAAGGCTTAATTCAATAAACAAAAATACAATACAGGAAACAAAGTAACTGAATGTAAGCCGTATTCTAAACTAAGTACACAAGCCCGGATTCATCATTATACAACAATATCATTATTAATGCACACATAACTCCGGCCATATACATTTGAACTTTAGTCGCTCGCTAGACATAACGTTCGAAAGAAATTGGCGTTTTTTTTTTTTTAAATTGAAATTTGGAGTCATATTTTGAATGAATGAGCATTGCAACGACTTTTCCATTTGATCTGGAATGAATAGAGTTTGGTATTTTTGTCGATTCTACAAACTTTCGTGATTATGGACTGGATTTATCTGTGCCAATTCTACATGAAGTACATCGGATTTCAGCAGCATGTTGACATCTGCAAGTGTGTTTCTGTTCTGTCATTGAATGTTTGAAATCATAATGTGGGGAAATTATGAAATCTTTCAACTGAAATTATCAAACAAGCCGCTATGGAATATACTTTTTTATTTTGAGTGTAGTAAGGATGATGCAATTGCCTTTGGAATATTGTCGAATTACAGTACAATTTCGAAATGTGTAATCAAGCTAGAGAACCCATGACATGTGATTCGGATTTGCAGAACTAAGAAAGTATATTTTGAGCAAATTCAGGATGTAAAACTGGAAGTATATTTTTTGCCATTCTTATTATCAGCTAAAGATGACAGTTTATGCCTTGTCACTTGCATGTTATTTGCTGGAACCCTGTCAGACGTCTATAGCTAGCCTAAATCTGAAACATTGTATCAAAAAAGTCAACACGGAATGTGGCAAATCAGCAGGTATGTGGCAGTTCACGAAACATCTGCTTTAGTTCATTCAAATTTAATCAACCAAAACGTAAAGCGCTTATTATGTAAGTGTACATGATTTCTTTACAAAGTAGTTCCTAATACACTATTGGGGACACGTGAGTGCAATATGAGGTGCGCGTGAGTGCACTATCGTAAAATACTGAACGATTCTGACAATGTAAAGTTAGCGGAGACAAAATGACCATATAATAAGTTGAGTTTTTTAATTTTATCATTTTTATTACATAGAGATGGGAATTGTTCCATTTTCGATATCGAGTTTCTATGTTTTATCGGTTGAAATACTGGGGGTGGGGTGAAATTTCAATATTACTCTATCAGCTTATTTGTATTGAAAGTTTCCGTACGATTTTACCTTTTGGATTAAACAACCTTGGTTGCAAATTCCATTTCCTATGTAGCGTTTTTCTATTTTGACGCTTGAATTACGTATTGGTAGTTGAGATTTAAATGTTGCATGCCGAAAATTCCAACTTCCCATCTTGAATTAAATTGTTTGCGCTGAATGTGCCATTGCTTATGTCGAGATTTTATCAACTCAGTTACAAGGCGGTCGTGGAAAGTTACATTTTCTATATCGAGGTTTTATATTTTATCAACTCGGTTACAAGGCGGTCTTGGAAAGTTACATTTTCTGTGTCGAGGTTTTCGATGTAATCTGTTGAATTACACAGCGGTAGCTAGAAGTTCCATTTCTTGGGTCGAGAATTCCAATTTGACATGTTGAGTCAAATCGTGTGCCAACATATATTGTTTAAGAACACTTTATTCTGTTTGCCCATAAATGTGAAGATAAACAAAACCTGTATGTATCTATAATCTTATTGCTTTTAAATATTGTAAGATTTAATCACACTTAATTACTGTCTTCTTCATCGAGTATTTAAGCAAAGAAATCTTGTTCCATAATGTTTCCATTCGTTTCCATAACGTTTTCAACTTGCCAAAGTTTTAAAGCTTCATCTTGTATGTTTTTGCAGAGTTTAATTTCGTCACCAAAATATCACGAACGAACGTTGTTTCTTTTTTAAAATGTACGGATAAGTTTTCTTTGTAAACCATTACAAAAAAAGGGTTATATGGCTGTGCATTATTTACAGGATAATGTTTGAAAAGGGTATCCAGGTAAATTTCTGGCACGCACACGGCAAAGAATTTTACTTTTGTCACATACTTCTTGCAAGAAACGTTTGTGTGCCACAATAGTATATCCCCCCCCCCCCCCCCATATAACAAGGGCAGAGTAATCATCCTTCATAAAGGGCACTTTAAATAAGCAACTCACGACCAAAACGGCACATATTTTTAGCGGGAATGGCAGGGGCTGACCGATAAATATAGTCATGGGGAGCTTCTACATTTAAGCGTTTCCATGGCATAATATTAGCCATATAATTTTCTATAGGAAACTTTCCTGTTGCTTCGTGCTATTTTTGTTTTACTTTTTGCTGGGTGGGCTGGGGCGGTGGCTCTCTTATCTTATCCGCCTCTGAAGTTTTGCTATCATTGCTTATTATGGTTATTATTATTATTATTATTAGTAGTAGTAGTAGTAGTAGTAGTAGTGGTAGTAGTAGTAGTAGTATTGAAATAATCTTCAAAGAGAGTAGTTGATTTGCAAAATTCGAAAAATTCAACGTTTCAATTTAGTTCATCAGTTGAAAAGAAAATTCACGTTGACGTTTGAGAGAAACAAAAGAGGCATTATCTAACTGAACAAAGGCAAATTGTTGGTAAAACTCCTGACACACTAGTAAGAAACGGAAAAGGAAAAGCTTTACTTGGTTTGACTTTGCGGTGGTGGTGTTTCTCAAGTAGGTCAGAGATATGCCGTTCATGGCACAGTCTTCTGCTTTTGTGTTTTTATTTGTCACAACTTTGTTACAAGTATGCACTCATGAACACATATCTCAACATCAAGTAGGATGCATGTAATTCTTGATAAACTGAACTAAACACACGAAGGCCAGAACATGTTATGACCTTCATAATAATTTATTCGATGTATGAACAAATTCATCAAGATGCTTTGGACATAAACGAAATTTCAACTAATATTTAACTAAAACATTAATGCAGATTTTGTGCAAAACTGTAACCCAAAGATCAAATGGGCGAGAGTGCATATCGCCTCTGCTTCATAATGATTAGCCCCAAGTATGAAGAAATCTCATTCAGTGGTTCAAAGTATATAAGCTACCTCCCAAACTAGCAACTTAAACAACAAGCCGTAACGCAACGTTTCGATGATGTTTTCCCTGACCCTAAGGTCAAAGGGTAAATATGCATGTCAACCAACGAATTCCAAGTGTGAACAAATCTATTAAGGAGTTCATGAAATATAAGCAAATTAAAATATTTGATCCGAAACCTTAATGTCGGCATTTTGCGAATGTGACCTTGTCTCCAGGGTCATAGGGGTGAGCAAGCATGTCAAAGAAAGAATTTTCTTAGTTTTATAACGACGAATGCCACGTCTAAGAATCTATTAATTAGTTAGGAAATATTAGCAAATGAAAAACACTTTAAGTCAAATTTTATGAGAACTTGAACCAAATGTAAAAGGGGCTAGTGAGCAAATTATAGCACGAATTGTTTTAGGGTTTTTATTTACGCCAAGTCTAATGAGTCTTATGACACTTTTTTGAAATGTACGCAGATTAAGAATTGTTACAGTAAACCTCAACTGTTGACAAGCCAGATGGGTCCTATGACACTTTATGAAATGTACCAAGATTAAGAATTGTTACAGTAAACCTTGACTGTTGACAAGCCAGATGAGTCTTATGACATTTTATGAAATGTAAGCATATTAAGAATTGTTACAGTAAACCTTAACTGTTGACAAGCCAGATGAGTCTTATGACACTTTATGAAATGTACGCACATTACGAATTGTTACAGTAAACCTTAACTGTTGACAAGCCAGATGTGACTGTTATATCTCGCTTCCTACTAACATGAACTCGAAATAAAAAATTCAATGAAGTTCTGAAGGGTACAAATAAGATTGCAGTGACCTAATTTTAGTTGATATGTTTGGTACCCGCTTAGATGCATCAATATGCAAAGTGACATTGCTCTGGGACTAAATATACGAGAGGAACTAGCAACAAAATACAAAACAACAGAAAGGCTCTCATCATATTATCATTTGGACTGACAAAAACAATCTTGCAGGGCACAGTGCGGGTGCAGAAGAAGACGCAAACAGAAAAAGAGGTTGAAAGACAACATTAACGAGTGGACAGATATGGGGATTGGAGGTTTCCAAAGAGCAGTATAGAACAGGGAAACATGGAGAGAATTAGAATTCTCGGCAAGTAAAACATTTAAATTCTAACCGCTGCTGTGGAATTCAGAAATTTAAATCTAAATGCTTAATATACGAAATGAAATGTTCAACCATAGCTGTGAAATCCAACAAATATAACTGAGAAACGCAACACATGAAAGGACATTTTCACTCTCAGCTGTGAAATGCAACAAATACAATTAAAAAACGGGACATATGAAAGTAAATTTTCAGTGCAAACACTTTAATTCAACGTGTGAAAATGGAATTCTCGACATACATCATTGTACTTTTAACCACTGCTGTCTAATTCAACAGTTGAAATCTAACAACTCGACACAGAAAATGAATCTTTCAACCACCGCTATGTAACTCAACAGATGCAGTTGCATATCTCGAAAGATGAAATTCTCAACATACGAAATAAAAGTTTCAATGGCAATTTTCTCATTGGACCAGCTTGCGTTCCCTACGGTGCCTCGTAGTTTTACTCTTATTGTATTTTTTTTGTTGTTGTTTTTTGGGTTTTTTTTTAAAGTTTTGTTTTAACTTCGTTAGATTAACAGATTACTAGATGTTTGCTTCATAAATTTGGTAGCAAAATGAACGTTTTCGTCTCTTTCCAATGACAGTCGAACATGTACAACTTATAAAGACCCAGAGGTAATCGTATGGATATTTTTTGAAAATCATTGATATATAGATAAATACATGAATGAATAAATAAATAAATAATGCAAACAAATTCACATATCATGTGTAGAATATTAAAAAGGTTGTCCTCATTTGTTGTGCATACTTCAATAAGGGGGTTTTGTTGGGGGTGGGGGTGGGGGTGGGAGAGGCAAGAATTAGACTATCAGAAAAAGAATTCATCTTAGAGATAACGTTCTTGGCATTCTCGACAAGTGACCTGTCATTAACAAGACAAAAATCTTAACAAAACAAGTGGTTTTCCAAAAGAGAAAATTACTTATGAATTGAATTGTATCTTTTACAGGATTCGTGACGACATAAAGCTGAAAATAGATTCCACACTGCAATAACGGCCGTAAGCGAAACGAAGGTCATTCATGCATTGTGTTTAATCGATTTTTTAGCTCCATGACCAAATGAATCTGTAATAATAAAATTCAATCTTTATAATTGCAAATATGTATAAATATAATAACTTACGTCATGAAATAAATAACATAACTGCATTTTATCCAGCATTTGCAAGTATTGTCAAAGCATGAGAGACTGGCGCGTGAATGCATAAGTAATTCATTTCTGATGTTATGTACTAAGTTTTTGTTTTCTGCGTCACATAATGCAGTTGTTACCAATTTAAATACATTTTACAAAGGCTTGGTCAAATATTATAATGGTATGCATTATTGAAATGGATGCTGCTAACGTGGCATGGTTTAGTCCATTGCAACGTCTATTACCAAGTATGATATCATGCGCGATATTTCACTAGTCAACACATCAAAAACTAAAACTGGTCCAAGTAGCACCATATCGATGAAATTGTTTAATAGTAATGAAAGATATGCAATGTAAGAACTTACTTTTTTCGAGAAAGTGGACATAGTTTTAGAGGATAAGTAAAAGTTCTATCGAATACAATACCAGATAAAATTTTTCTTTCACATCATATCATTGATATGCTCTTACTTTAACTCCGTTCACATTTCTCTTATAACATAGTTGGTACACTTTATCTACAGCGAGTGCAGTTAAATATTTTTGA
Source organism: Sinohyriopsis cumingii (assembly GCA_028554795.2). Lineage (NCBI taxonomy): Eukaryota > Metazoa > Mollusca > Bivalvia > Unionida > Unionidae > Sinohyriopsis > Sinohyriopsis cumingii. The sequence goes on along the minus strand of CM068827.1, from coordinate 1,479,270 downwards.
TATTACAACATGTTAACATATCACATCACGTGACTCTGATTGTAACATATAAGAAAATACAATTCTTGAGCAGCATTCTCTTTACTGATTGGCTGCGATCGTGGGAACATTTTCCTAACCCCGCCTTCTGGAACATTTTGTTAATACTATTACTATTAACATTTTGGCTGCTGAATCGATTCCAGGAAGGAAACTGGGGAAAAAAAATGGTCATGTCTGTCCGAAGATGGCCAATTTATTCCTCAGGGGTATATCATATCACGCTGTGGAATCGGCGTAAAACCCCACGACAAGAACAACAACAACAACAGCAACAAAAATAAAGGTATTGATCAGTTGATAACGGGTGTGGGAGCCGAAAGAGGTTTGGGCGCTGCAAGACTACTGGTGCCCGTGCTCTTGGTACCCCAAGACCTCTGGCACCCGGGGCAAAAACTCTGTCCGCCCCCCTCACAGTTAGTACCCTACTGGGTAGGTAGGAGGTATACCCATGGAATCCGCCCTATAATGTATACAAGCGTGGGTTGAACGTTAACTTATAGAAGTAAATAAACTCATCTCTATTCACAAAAGAATGAAGACAAAACCCGGTCTCCCAACTGACAGAACTTTATCCAGTCACTGCAGTTTTGCGCAGGAAAATATCTCAAACAGCTGATGTTTCTTACATGGTGCAGTTCTGACTCTAAATAAAATTTATTCATGTCTTCTGTTGTTTAATGTTCCAAAACAAATCATGCAATTATCCGGTCACAAATACATTACAGTTAATATGTGAATTTCTGCGTCCAGTAATCATTTTTGCTCATGAATACGCATATAATGGAATGTTTTTTTAGTAAAATTGAAATATTGAAGTGTTAACATGGCTTGTTTACCCTAGCTGGTATAAAACTATGTGACATCACACGTACGGGACATTTGATGTTGAAAAATAATGTTTTCTATGTAAAATGTTCTATTTATTCGAAAGCACACTTGCTTTTTTGTTTATAAAAAAAAATGCTTTTAAACGTTAGTGATTGTATACCTGCGTCTGGGACTATAGTTAACGCGCAAAAAATGAAAGGTTTACAATCTGATTCAGAAAGAATGAAATAATTCCTTCGTCTTCGCTCTAAACACTTTCCATCAATAGAAAACTTTCCTTCCATCAATAGAAAACTTTCCATCAAAAGAAAACTTTCCATAAAAGAAAACTTTCCATCAATAGAAAACTTTCCATCAAAAGAAAAGTGTCCATCAATAGAAAACTTTGATAGACAGAATCTCATGCTGATTCAGTATTAAATGCATGAAAGTCGTTGAAAAATGTCTAGCTTTTGCTCACTACAGCTCACAAAAGATAGACATTATTCAATACGTTTCTTAAGCTCAATATTAATAATTACCCATCTGATATCCTCTGTCTATGTAATGGGTGAATCTAAGCAACCATAACGTCACGTATGATGCACAAGCACAATAAATTATATAAATAATAAATAAATACACTTTAAAGTCTTATTATCACACTGATAATGAGCTTATCTACTTAATTATTTGTTTTTTTCTTTCAACTAAAATGACTGTTCATTTTATAAACGGTGTCTTACATCTTAACTAGTTTCATTTTTTAAAGTTATGACACTATTTGAATGATTTCAATCACGACCAACCATATTGTTTAAAACAATTGCCATTGTATATCCGTGCTTCAACTCCCCCCACCAAAAAAAAAAAAGATAAATAAACCCACAAGCTGACAATAATGAATTATATTTTCCTGATGTTGGAAAAATCTATATTTGTTCTGTTCTGAAGATATATTATCACGAAGTTTTGACTAATTTAATCCACCCTCGCACTGATTTTAACCCTATGATGAAGTCTTACATCAACACTGATAACAATTTCAGTAGATGTCAGTCGTTAATTTGCTTATTATGGCAACATGTATTAAAATTTAATCTCAAATTCTAGGTACATGAAAAAAAACCGTTTTCTATTCTTTGCCTGTCTTATGAATAAATCCTAACCTAATTTCCTCTGATAAATGTTTTAGAGATGGCGACGTGACATTAAAGGACTAAAATCAGCTGTTTATCCCGGATTTCAAACGCTTTCAGATGAGACGTTATATCAATTAAAGCGCTAACTAGGCATTTCGCACTAATGGGCTAGCCCGTTCTGTAGTCATCTCTCAAACATCTATGTTTTGTGATGTTGTATTAATTCACATCTAGCTGGCAGCTAATACACTTGCAGGCACTTAATACATTTACAAGGACTACCCTACAGCGGAATGATTGGTAATTTAACTAATCACCGCTCGGCGTAGAGAGACAGCAAGTCCCTGCTTGTCGATACACTACTGGGTCAAAATTCAGTTTCGAGTGGGTTAGTGATTCTCCAAGAGTAATAAGGCTTCAGTACCTGTGAGGAAAGGTGGTATTTCTATATTCTTCCTTCAAGACTGATACAAGTTCAATAGGATTCAGTCTCTAAACCTTGAGGTGAGTTGTTGTGTCAAACTGTTCTATTTCTTTTTCTGTTTGCAACTTTGAGTGGTTGAACAACATTTAAATGTCTATACTTTTGTCAAAATATTTACCCATCTCTCTCTCTTTGTCTCTCTCTCTGCATGACTGAATAACTTTACAAAATGTTTGGTTTTTTTAAATCACTTTAATGAATGAAGATTTTCAGAGAATACAATAATACTCTAGTGTGCGAGATTCAGACAGTATACGTGTAACGAACACAACTTTGGGCAGATTATATTTATTAGATATTCCAGCAGACATCACCAGCTATATATATATGTGTCATACCACATTGTTACGACATGCAAATATTGTGACGATGTACGCGTAAAGGTGATATATATATATATATATATATATATATATATATATATATATATATGTGTGTGTGTGTGTGTGTGTGTGTGTGTGTGTGTGTGTGTGTGTGATGAGAGCACCCCGTACAAACTTGTGAACAGTAAACGCACTATTGGTGTGTAGCATCCTTAGCATGTGACAATTAGGAGAGATTATATGTTACTGTGTCGATCACGTATCTGACACACACACTTGACTCATCTTTACCTCTAAAAAAGTGTGAACTTCCTCATGCAAGGCATTCCAGTATACACTAGTAATATAACACATTCTTGTCATATGTGTATCCTCCGCCATATGAGACAGAAGGATTTTTTTTTTACGTGAAGTGCATGAACAAACTCTATCATGATGTACCAAGCAAAAAAATCCTTTATACTTCCGAGGGTATGATGTCTACAGAGGAAATGTTTTGACTATATGTGTTTAAATTTAGACACATTTTATTGAATTCTGATACATCGTATCTTTTATATTTCTGTCTTATTGTACTTCATTAATCTTCCTTGAATTTTGTGCATTCTAGTTTGACATATTTGGAATTTTACCTTTGGTTAGCACTATAGGATCACAGTTGTCCTGATGTGCTGTAAAACATACATACATACATACATACATACATACATACATACATCCATGCATGCATGCATGCATGCATGCATACATACATACATACATACATACATACAATCAACCATACGACCGTTGGGCATGTACAAGGAGCTTCGAATGTTTGTTAGTAAGTTTTTGTTGTTGTTGTGTTTTTTTAATGTTAGTTTTCTTGCAATTTATTTCAAATACAAATAATGGGCAGAAACCCTTTTCATCAGTGCATATATCCTACAAGTGATTCCAATATCCCTGTGGATGTATTTTTTTAATGACAACTTCAAAGAAGTATCTAAGGGAGCTTTATGAAAGTTGGAAGAAAACGGCAGTGTGGTATTTGTTTGTTACTTCTAAACTTAATGTGGTGGCCTCGATGATTTTAATATAGTGTTTCCGTCGTGTTTGTAATGTATTTTATGTACGATTCGTTATGTTCATCACGAATGACATTTATTCTATAAGCTCAGAAATCGCCATTGTTTGACAAAGGTGCGTTTCTCGATATTTCTTGGCTGCAACTTTAAAACAGAAATTGTGACTCCCATGCTGTGATCAGGTTCGATCTAAAAGAATCCGTACAATGTGATAGGTTACATTCGCGGAGCCAACATTTTAAGCGCTTTATATATTGTTGAGTTTTCGCCGTGTTGACGAATTTGTTTTTCGCTCCATTGTATGGTTGGTGTATTGAGAGTATTCGACATTTTGCTTCTAGTCTCGTTTTTGATTTTATAAATTAGACATTATTGTTTTAGTTGTAATAATGTTTGCGTATCAAAATTCTGCTCTTTCGAATCTTATCAGAATTTACACTGTACAACCTTTGTCTGGATTTAAGTTTATAATGGTAAAGGATGCGTAGAATTTTAAAGAATTTTATTTCTGGAAAGACTACTTGATAGCGATAATAGCTGGTTCATGTTTTCCCAGGAAGATATCTACAAAAGTATATCCACGCTTAATGCATCCACCCCTCCCTCTCTCTCTCTCTCTCTCTCTCTCTCGCTCTCTGAACCTATTTTCAGTCCATATGAGCTGTCCAGATGGGTAGTAAATAAGTTATACAATGAAATAAATAAATCTAAAATGATCTAATAGCTTAAAATTCGTATATATGATCGACATTATTGCAATATCTGACTGCTTGTATTGATTTTGCATAAGTTATATATCTGAAGTTCAAATATCATTGTTGGAACATCTGTCACTTTCACAGTTCAGCAGATTTGGACAAACATAGTATACCATTCGGAGTGACTTTCCATTCTGTGTGACATCCTGTTTGGAATGCGTTTCAAATCACTTCACAAATGATAAATATCATGTAGGTCAAACCTGTCTTTGCACAAAAATAAAACTTACTCTCAAATTCTTCTTTTTTCATTTTCTTCTTCTTTTTCTATTTCTTCTTCTTCTCCTTCTTCTTCTTCCTCTTATTATTATTATTATTATTAGAGCTTAAACCTCAGTGTGATTATAATCAATACACTATCAAGATGGCCCTATTTTCGGGAGCAGGATTATATCTGCAAAATTTGAATAGTATGAAGACAGTCTAAATATGATTTGCTATTTTCTTTTTTCTTTTTTTTTGGGGGGGGGACTGAGTCGAAGTTAATTGTGCTCATACAGTTTTCGGCTTCTTCCTTGCTAAACTCGTGTATATATAAAAGACATACGTGCATATAAAATGTAGTCCAGAAATCATCAGGCGTCAAATATTGAATATACATGTCAGTCTGTGTAGAAAAATGGAAAAAACCTGGTGGTGATTATAAACGGAAGTTTCGTAAAGTGTTACGCAATTGAAAGCCATTTTGCTTTCATTTTTTTCCCTACAAGACATTTTAACGACTTCATAGACAATGCATTTACATGAACCCTGTCACGTGGCTACATCATATTTGGCAGGAATGGGATTTCCATTCAGAATGTTTGATTTAAACATTGTATTGTCTCAGTAAGATATAATCAGATTGGGTACCAGCTCTAACAATTTAAATTAGCCCTCGCCCTACATATTACAATTATATTCCAACATGACAACACTGACTAATAATAAAAATGATTGGAGAGAGAGAGAGAGAGAGAGAGAGAGAGAGTCGGGTATCAGTTACATATATGCATGTATTTTGTAGATTATATTTGGGTTTTTTTTCTTCATTTGTACCGCCCTTTCCCCAAAGTAGTCAATCTAAGCCAACAGCTGGATATGGCACTGAAAGCAATTTACTCATCAACTCAGTTTGTTGATGACTGTACTTAGGACAAAGCCTGAAGAAATGCAATGAAGTTTCAATCCCACCGCAGGAAGAAAAACGGGATGTCAACAAGTTAAAGATCAGCTTTTAATGAGCTTACATGTGTGCAAAATCTAGTCAGAATGTTGTTGTTGGGGAAACCATTTATTTCAAACAGAGTCTTGGCTTACTGATGAGCATATTCAACATTTTCTTCAAGGCTTTCTCTTGTACAAATGCTCAAATGATCTTTCATACAGTGTTAGATGTTTTATTTAACTGTGTTGACACCATATATATATATATATATATATATATATATATATAGATATATATATATATATATATATATATATATATATATATATATATATATATATATATATATATATATGGCTTGCAAATGTAATTCTTGTATTTAATAATATCTGGCTTATATTTAATAACAAACTAGGCTTCCTGGGGACCTTATTAATACATTTTCCAAACGATTAAATGTAATTCTTGGATTTAATTATATATTATTCGTCTTTTATGGAAAAACAACGTATTGGGGCTTGATCAACACATTTTCTCCCAAGAATTAGAACTGTATGAACATTTTTTCCTTGCTGCATTTATTCGAGTGATGGCTTGAATGCGGTTTTGTAGTAGCTTATCAACCAATTCTGACAACAATAATTTCATAAGTTCTGTTTATAGGATTTTTTCCAGCGATATTGTTCGGTTGCCAGTGGTATTTGAAAGGAGATAATTTGTGTTATGAAAAATATAAGGTACCATAATAATTGTGTCATCACGGATAAAAGGGCATGACAATATGTCAAAAGGAACTTAAGATTTATTTTTTCTTCTTCTATAAACCACACAAATCATCAGAACATAAAGACTATGTTGCAGTGCAGATAATTCGAAAGATATAATTCCTGTAGAGGGTTCTGTTGTAAAATTTAATAACAAAAAAAAGTGATGTATACTATTTATTGCGTTTTTGCGTATCAATGTGCCACAGTCAGCGTAGAAAAGTGAAACTAAAACGAAACAGAATGCCGAGCTGGTGGTCGAAATGATTTTTAAGGGCATACCTCGCCCAAGTTGACATATAACTAAGTGTATTACGGTATCAGAAGCAATGCGTGCCAGACGCACACTACTGGAAAACAAAAATACCAAGCTCTTTCTGTGAGGATTGTAGTTTTATTTTAACTGAATACAGAGGAGCCATATACCTATAGCTGATAGCGAAGTTGATTATATATCATTATTTTACGATATTCTGATGAAAATTGCGATAGAACAATGTAAAACCTCTAAGAGGAAGATGGAAAATGATTAATTCAAGTAACGTTTGCTACAGTTGTGTGAGAGAAGGCGAATCGAAAGCACCGTGTACCGGTGACATGTTTTCAGACTCAAGGTGTCAGGTAAAATGACTGAAATGATATTTCGTGATGGCAAAGCGTCACACATACTGTGCGTGACAACGAAGTTAGCGCACTTAAAAGTTCGATACTACAACACACTAACAGGCACATACAGACGACAAGCATATAACGAATTCAACGTGTGATAGAAATAGTCCAATCGCATACCATTGTACATTAATATGTTGTTTGGTTATGACAATCACCTGTTCAGCAAGTCACTATATTAAGTATTGTTTCGATTTTGTTTTCAATGAATATACTAAGGAAATGGAAATATATACAAAATTTGTATTAAAAACTGCTGGCTTGTTTTAAGGATGTGTGACGATAGGTTAGATTACGCAAGTCTCCAAAATGAATGTAGTTATGACGTCACTACCTCGCATCCGATCTATCGCAAATATGTTGGTCTACCGATTCTTTGTTGTCATAAAGTTCATTTTAAAACTGTTGAAAAAAATGAAAAAAAGAATGTTAATAATGCTAGTACCGTCTTAAGTCTGAAGATGAATTGATACTATCGAGATACTGACGGACCTGTATATAATGCGATTCGATTTGTGCAGCCTAAACAGATGATCGAACGCTTTTCACCGTGTTAAATATCTATACAAGAATCGTTTCAAAAACTCAAAATCTTATCAACATACTCCGTAGTTTTCACATTCAATCAAATTAGATCAAAGTTTAATCCGAAATTGCTAACAAGTGTAAAACGTCGATTCAGTTTCAACCTACTTTTGTATGTCGCATAACCGGAATAGACTAAACAATACCATATTTACGTTCAATTATAGTTTTGACATGTAGTAAAAATATCGTATGCATACTGCGACAGCATGTGCATTGTCTGAATCATCGAATGCGAAAAAAATGAGAAATTGCCAATTTCAGTGGTGATGGTAGTAAACCTTAAGTAACTACAAATTATGTAATTGTTTTACATATGTTTCATTTAATAAAATCGGTTTGTCACAAGCAGTTCCTTTTAAAGTGATCCAGATGAAGAGAGGTAGATATCATACCGAGCAAAGAACAGAAATGCTTATTGAACAACAAGGATTTTATAGTTCATATGGTCATGCATAAAGACGAAAAGAAACAAAGCTAAGTAAGGTCCGTTGATAGCATTGATTCATTGAAAATCTTTGAACATGTGAATACAAGTGGATAAAGAGTTACAAAGACACTGAAACAGTTTACTAATGTGTAGCTTAAATGTATGACACTAGCTGCTTAAATGTATGACACTAGCTGCTTAAATGTATGACACTAGCTGCATTTAGAAGTTCAGATTCCTTTACAGCTACATGAATATTGTAAGGACTAGCCTTTAGCTTTACAGACATTAATAGATGATGAAAAAATATGGATCGACAATGCAAAATAAATTCATTGAAGGTTAGAGCGGTACAAAGCCAACAGTTCCCAAACTAGAATATACATTGAAAAATAAAGACAAAATATATCATTCACCAAAGAAATCTTCACGTATTATTTGATTCAAACCTGAAACGGATATAAATAAATGTCTTTTGTTTAAAAACAACCGTTCCATAAATCGTACACTTTGCTGAATACATCTTTGAGATAATATGCAACACGTTTGAGATAATATGCAACACATGGTCTATAAAGACTTCTCAAATTAAGAGTATATCTGCTGAACAGATTTAAAACCCCAATTAAAGAAACAGTAATAAAATATGTATTGATGACAACATGTGTTTCAAATGCAAAAGTAATCTATCATCATTGAAGAGAACAAATTGGCGATGCCTTTGTATACGTAAACTTGGAAGACATGAATATAAACGTAACGAAACCAATTTATGAGAAATTTCCAGTGTAAAGTCTATAGGAAATTATTGATGCATGCATTTTACTATTACAAGTTAACAAACAAACAAATACTGTCATAGGATAAGCCTGTGACTGAGGAATTTTTGAATTGCATGAAATATAACATCATTGTCTTTGACAGTAGTGAATATCGCAAGGTCAGTATGAATAAGACAACATCTGGATTTTTCACTGAGCAGTTAAAGACTTCAGTGGGTTAAGGACAACATTTAATTCACAACTGAGAAAGACGTAAAAGGTTTGTAAGGACGTTTGCTACAATGCATGATCAAGCGTAATTACAAATCGAAATATACAGATTGATTATTTAATCTCAAGAGAAAACAAATACCAGGAGACGAATATATTAAGAATATATATCTCACAATTGTAAAATGAATGACATCACAATTAAAAGGTAACAATGTATGTGTTGGACATAAATCATGCTGTTCTTTGCATTGTGCGTTGCACATATTTTTTTTTCTTATGTTATGTTTCAGAGTGTCTGCAGTCTATCTTTGAACATAATTTATGATGCGATATCATTGGCTTTATGATCACCCGTACTGATATTTAGAAATGTATTCCAATAACTCCTGGTTTGGTTGGATTGGCCACAGTCATAAATAGAAAAGGTATCGGTTCTAATAGACACCAGTCAGTAGTGCGAACCACGTATTCAGTTTATTCCCCAGATATAGCACTATCATCTTTTATCTTGGAGTAACCAAACTCAATCTTGGAGTAACCACCCTCAATCGTAAGTAGTGTTGCACTATAACGTTGAGCAGAATATGAGGATGTAAACCAAATCTTTGTTGCATACAATCACTATTAGTCTTTCTATAATCATAGTCTTCACACAGTTAGTCACTCCACATATTATATATATAATCTCGTCAGGTTCATTCAAAAACGTCTATTGCATGCCTCAACCATAATAAATTTTAGCTGATTGTTTATTAATGCTTACGGAGCATCTGAAACAAAATATACAACATGTAAGCATCCACATTTTTATTTTAGCTAATTTAAATGAAATCTTCTATCATATCTGCATATGAAATCAAGCTGGACATAATGATTATCGGTGTACACAATAGTGACACTTACGTGTTGTTTGTTAATTTATGTGCAATTTTGTTGTACAGTATAAACAAATTTGTGGCTTCTGCAAACTGTTCACTTAATTGACGAAAGTGCAAAAAACACATTTAGGAGACCATAACAAGTCACTAAGATATTAATCCTTTTTCTGAGCTGAAAATAATTTATGTGAATTCACTTCTTTCGCACAGCATCTAAAGACGTTTCAACCTTTGAAAAACAAGTGAGATATGTTAAAACTGTTTTATTGAATATATCAGTGATTCTCTCCCAAGCAAAGTAGACATACAGGAAAGCAATTGCATTTTTGAATTTACCATTTAAGGATTGAACAACTAGTTTCGAAGTAATGGCATGGCACTGTAGATAAAAATGTTAGCTTGTAATACATGTTTGTTAATTCTCTACCCATGAATGAGCCAGAGGTTTATCGTCACATTCTAAAATTATTTTCTGCTGCACACAACTATCTTCGAAATAGCAACCAAGATCGCACTTTTTGTGTATCCTTATTCTTGATTACCGCTTTTTGTCATTTAGAGACTTTTGCAAGTTTTATGTTCAGTCTGAAATGCTGTTGTGAAGTGCAAGGGTGTATTTGACAATGACCTTTTGTTATTTGGATGTACTGCTGTATTCCAAAAGTGTGCTGAACAGCCTCACACACGTAGTTCGCTCATTAATTGACCCTGATTGTAACTTTGTACATTTCTCAATCATAATGCCGTGTTGAACCCCATTCCTCCAAACTGAGTAGGTAGGTATCATGATAACGTTTATATCATTAAACTTGAAAAGATCATCGCTTCTGGAGGGCATTGTGACGTTATTAACAAACATTTTACCCGAACATGTTACCAATGCTTTATTAGTATCTTTTTTCTTTTTCTTATGAAACGATGCGAAGAAGTTACTCTCTACAATCATCATATTTGGAGTTAGGTTTGAAATTGCTATGCTATTTATAGAATATTATTTTTGCTGGTAATTTGTCCATTTGCTATCGGGTACTTAGTTATAATTGATCTAACAGAAACAGGAGTGATTATCTTCACAACTTTTTTCATATCCACGAACGATGGCAGACCAGTTGCAACCTCAACAAGCTTTCTCGAAACATGGCAGAGTCATAAGTTAGAGCAGAGCTTTGTATATTTTGTCTTGAGGATGAGTTTCCTGTCTGTCAACATTTATCTGGAAATCAGCAACATTTGTCTGCAGATACATATTTAGTTTCTCCAAAAGGTAACGCATTTAGTAATCTAAGCTCAATCATGACTTTTGAATGCATTGCTTTAGCATGATTTACGTTTTGCCTCTACAATGTTATATAAAAAAATCAGGTAAAAGTCAGTGTTCTAACGGATTGTCGACTGTTATCTAAGTGAAATGAAATAACTAATTTTACAATTTCAATATCCCTGCATGTAAATGGACCTATTAGCATTTTAATCAATACTTTAGAAATAATGCTGAATGCAGATATATATATGCTGCGTGGTAAATATAGCTGATAATTAACATTCTCGGTGCTCCAGTAGTAGACGTGTACTGATGGGGACAAAATTTAACCGAACCTGCATATGTTCTTAAATAAGACTTAGTCACAGATCACTTCATACCATGGGTCATATTTCTCTTATAAGAACCTGAACTATGTAAAGGTTGTGTGCTCTGGTCAAGCATAAGGTAATAGTTACTAAGTGTATAATTACCAGTGAAAAACGATTTCAAAATCGCTAAATGCCATAAAGGAACGAGATAAAATGGCATATATTGTTTGATCAAACATTCAAGGCGAGTAACTTCATCAATCATGAATATTTGTAAAATATTGCTAAACCATTCTTTTTGTCAGACTTCATCACATAATAAAAGGGGACTCCTGTAATAACAAATATTGTATCAAGTTAGTAACCTTGCAGTCTTAAATGAATGTCTCATACAATGTTTTGTGCTATCGAATAAATTGTGTGATGGATGTTCTATTTTAAACACGTTCACCTAATACGAAGATTACGTAAAACAGTGTACTTTGATTTCAACTTGAAATTCCTTCATTGATTTACCCGTTATTCTCTTGGATAAAAAAAACTCAAGACAAGCCAATATGGTCATTGTTGTATTCCATTTATCAGCAAGATTCACAAGAATCGACTCCATGTAAGCAGCTAACAAACAGTAATTGGAAGCATCCCGAAATGATTTTGCATTGTGTTTTGTTCTTTATATTCTTCTGGCCCAGTCTTTGTCCAGTATTGGATTTTCTTTTCCACTTAGCTATATCCAGTATTATCTTGGAATATATGCGATCTCTAGTTATTTAGGGTTTCTATTTTATTAAACTGAATCGTATTATAATGTGAAGTGTCACACTTTATCAATTTTGGACTGAAATCCGTTTATCAACGATAGAATGTTTTATTTTTCAATGTCATTATTTAGATCTCAATAAGTAGTGCTAAACAATCTTCACGTATACGAAACTGCAAATACACTGAGCCTATGTTTGCTGCTTTACCACTTTTTGGGCAATTTTTTTTATTCATTTCTCCCGTTATAATCATCATTTCCTATAAAGTAATGCAAATGCAATATCGTTACTTTTACACCGTCATTGCTTTTCTGATTGTTTCTATGTTGTTTTTTCCATTTTCTTAATCACCTTTTCTCTATTGCACATGTAAAGTTATACAGCTAGCTGCACCTCAAGCGCACGTTGTCTGCCACTCCTTATTTCTTTGGAATATGTCGCATTTCCTTCCGCGCATGTGCACCAACACATCTCCGCCGAGGTGTTTGTCTCAAACGTTCACTGTTTATATTTATATAATTTAACTTCATCGCTACTAAATCTCAAATGGAAATTCTGAAGAACTTCCATCTTCAAATTCTGCATATCTACACACTGTTAAAGGTATGCCGGATTTTACTTTTCATTGTCTGATGATTTTTTTGCGATTTTGGGTTTTATTTACGAATTATAATTGCACATAGCAAAAAGTAATTTTAGGAAAAATACATAGTTAATATCGTAGTTTGCACGAGTGATATACCTTCTTTAAACAAAATTGGAAGAAGGTCTCAATTCCCTTATTATTGCATCAACGTTTATGTGAGTCTCTTTAAATGCATTCACGTAACATTTCGTTGAAATCTCTAGCCTGTAGTCCTTTTCCTTTTTTGTGTATTTCAGTTTTTCTAGATGCGACTGAAATCAACCTCATATTGTTAATTTCTATATTTTCCGTCATTCCTTAATGTTGTGTATTACCATCTTAGGACATTGTGTAGTTTGCAGTCGTCTTATCGCGTTTGGCACGTGCACCATTTTTTGCTTGCCGGTGATATTTATGAAGGTATTTTCTGTTTTTCCTCTTGATTTTAACATATCAAGGATGGTATAAATCCTTCATTTTCTGTTACAGCGTTACCATTTCTTCATCTGTCCCATTCCACAAAACGTATTATCTTTCAAAACATGTCATGCATAGTGATGCCACTGTATATGTACTGTTTTTCAACCTTAACTTCGGTGAGAAAATATATTCATCTACTTCCCAGATGTTAAACGTGCTAGTCTTTATATTCCGTTAAACTAGAAAATCATTGTTACAATACATCTGTATTGACATTTAAAAAAAAAACTGTTCAGCTTTGTATATGTCATGTACATTTAACTCTTATTCGTCCAGTTTGTAAACAATGCGATCACCTAGCTTGTGTGCATTATTTTAAATATTCCTCATTTAAGTCAGGAAGGCGTCCATTTTCAAAGACTGTTTTATGTTTCGAAGTTCTAACTGTTTCACTTATGCTAAATTTAGAAGTTATAAGTACCTCAATGATTAGGTCACTGAATGAACTGATTAATATTTTTCAACCTTGTTTCCTCTTTGCTTGTTTTACTTAAGTCACGACTGATGATTTAGGATGCATGTGATTGTATGCATCAATTCGCTTTCACAAAACTTAAACTTGTTTTCTAAATTACTTCCAGATTCAGGTCTTCCAGGTCATGTTAATATTTCAGTGATTTTCTTTTCCATCAAATCTTTCACATGCTTTATTGCATAATTATCTAACTTCATGAACATTTATTATTTAAGTGTTTCTCTCTTGACATATGTATTTGAAAGCATCGTATATGCCATCTCTTTAACTTTTCCACTTCTTGAGCTCTAAATTATTTTGAGAAGTCATATGTATCATTTTACTCGTATCCATTGTAATTTTCATATACTTGCATGGCAACGATATCTACCTGGTTCTAATCATCCATGAGGCTAACATGCACTCTCTTGATGGCAAATATTTGTCAAATTTGCTTGTGCAATGTGTTGGTACACTGTTCAGTTCAGTGTTATTACAATTAAGAGTATTTTAGTTTTGTTTAATGTATTGCCGTTGCACTGCTGATTGGCATTTATAAGTATAAATCAACGATCTGGATCGTCGTAAAGATGTCATAAAAGTACTGTTTTTGTATGTAGTCTCCTATGGACAGAAGTATATCGTTTGAATGGCATACAACGTCCAGATAATATTTAAAGTTTGATGTATTAAATTTATCATCAAGCCAAGAAGACCAATGACATGAATTTTTATTAAATCATTTCAAACTTTATGAATCATTTCAGATCTCTGTGAAATTAGACCATTAGTTGAATTATCAACAGCTAGTTCATATACTGACCTACGAAGTGTTATTTTAAATCTTTGTTCTTCGTTAATACTGTATTATGCCATTTGCAATCGTTGTGGATTGGCGTCGTAATCCTTCTGAGATCTTGAAGCATTACTGTACATCGAGACGAATACAAATTTGTGTATTTACTCACATCATGTATATTCAGTTCCCCCCCCCCCACACTAAATTGTTTTAACTATTTTGATGTCGTGGTTGGTGGTGCTCATTTCAATGCTATCATCATTAAATGTAGCATGCGAATGGGGATGTTTTCTAAAGCATATAGACCTATATATGTATATATCTCTGTGTGTGTGTGTGTGTGTGTGTGTGTTTAAAATACAAAAATCAAGATTTTAATTATCTACATTTTTTCTTTCTTTATGTGGTGTAAAATAATTTCAATTTAGTGGCAACTTGGCACAGACTTCAGATTTGCTTTGCCTCACTTTCTGTTGCTAATTGTCTTTATTCTGAGTGATCTTGAAATGTTATGGTTTCAAAAGTTCACATGTCTACATATGTGTAGTGCTGGTCTAGCTACTTCATTTTGGTATTTTTGTTTTCCCCTTTCTAGAAGAGAACATTTAAACACAAAAGATGATTGGTCTATTATGAAGCGTTCTACACTAGCAATTAAAAAAAGTATACCCTGATTTGGCGGCACAAACTGCGATGAAATATATATGTTGACGCACTTCATGTGTGGATACGTGTAAGAAATGCCTAAAGACAGTGTAATGCTTGAAACAAGTGGTCTAATCGTATTGATAAATTGTATTTATTAAAATTAACAAATAACATTCCATATGTTACATGAACATGTGCTATAGTTTACACTTCCTAATTTGTTATATTGAGTAAGTTCCTAAAGACATGAAAATTATCACAATAGAGAACACACGCAACAGATTAAAGGCAAACGCATACCACTGCAAAAGTCAACAATATATATATATATATATATATATATATATATATATATATATATATATATATATATATATATATATATATATATATATATAGATAGATAGATAGATAGATAGATAGATAGATAGATAGATAAACATAACAACTCGCGAAGAACTCAGATGATAAGTACAGTATAATGAAAGTGCAAACTAAACTCATTTTACAAAGTGCAGCACATGACGCTTCATGTTAGTTCCCGAGGAAGATGCCAAATGCAGGAGATCCTTTCGAAAATCTCCAATTGGAGTACTTTTGTCATTGGCATCGATTCTATAAGCGTATAAGCTAAAGATGTAAAATCATAGCATTGTAACCTGGCCTCTCATGATACTGTCTAATTAGATCATTGTAACCTGGCCTCTCACGATAGTGTAAAATCATATAATTGTAACCTGGCCTGTCAGGATAATGTAAAATCATATCATTGAAACCTGGCCCGTCATGATACTGTAAAATCATATCATTGTAACCTGGCCTCTCATGCTACTGTAAAATCATGTCATTGTAACCTGGCCTCTCATGAAAATGTAAAATCATAGCCTTGTGGGCTGGCCTCTCGTGACACTGTAAAATCATAGCCTGGTAGCCTGGCCTCTCACGATACTGTAAAATCATATCATTGTAACCTGGCCTCTCACGATACTGTAAAATCATATCATTGTAACCTGGCCTGTTAGGATACTGTAAAATCATGTGATTGAAACCTGCCCCCTCATGATACTGTAAAATCATATCATTGTAACCTGGCCTCATGATACTGTAAAATCATGTCATTGTAACCTTGCCTCTCATGATAATGTAAAATCATAGCATGGTAGCCTGGCCTTTCTTGACACTGTAAAATCATAGCATTGTAACCTGGCCTCTAATGATACTGCAAAACCATAGCATTGTAACCAGGCCTCTCACGATCCTGTAAAATAATATCATCGTAACCTGGCCTCTCATGATACTGTAAAATCATACCATTGTAACCTGGCTTCTTATGATACTGTAAAAATATATCATTGTAGCCTGGCCTCTCATGCTACTGTAAAATCTTATCATTGTAACCTGGCCTCTCATGATATTGTAAAATCATAGCACCGTATCCTGGCCTCTCAAGATACTGTAAAATCATAGCCTGGTAGCCTGTTCTTTCATGATACTGTAAAATCATCGCCTTGTAGCCTGGCCTCTCGTGATACTGTACAATCATATCACTGTAACCTGGCCTTTCATGATACTGTAAAATCATAGCACCGTAACCTGGCCTTCCATGATACCGTAAAATCATGTCATTGCAACCTGGCCTTTCATGATACTGTGAAATCATATTATTGGAACCTGACCTGTCAGGATACTGTAAAATCATAGCATTGCAACCTGGCCTCTCATGATACTGTAAAATCATAGCCTGGTAGCCTGGCCTATCATGATACTGCAAAATCATATCTTTGTAACGTGGCCTCATATGGTACTGCAATATCATAGTAGTGTAACCTGGCCTTGCATGATACAGTAAAATCATAGCCTGTTACCCTGGCCTCTCAAGATACTGTAAAATCATAGCATTGCAACCTGGCCTCTCATGATACTGTAAAATCATAGCACCGTAACCTGGCCTCTCATGATACTGTAAAATCATTGCCTGGTAGCCTGGCCTTTCATGATACTGTAAAATCATCGCCTGGTAGCCTGGCCTCTCGTGATACTGTAAAATCATATCATTGTAGCCTGGCCTCTCATGATGCTGTAAAATTTAGCATTGTAACCTGGCCTCTCGTGATACTGTAAAATCGTAGCATTGTAGCCTGGCCTCTCATGATACTGTAAAATCATAGCCTGGTAGCCTGGCCTCTCATTATACTGTAAAACGATAGCATTGTAACCTGGCCTCTCATGACAATGTAAAATGATAGCATTGTAACATGGCCACTCGTGATACTGCAAAATCATAGACTGGTAATCTGGCCTTTCGTGATACTGTAAAATCATAGGCTGGTAGCCTGGCCTCTTATGATACTGCAAAATCATATCATTGAAACCTGGCTTCTCATGAAACTGTAAAATCATCGCCTGGTAGCCAGGCCTCTCGTGATACTGTAAAATCATATCATTGTAGCCTGGATTCTCACGATACTGTAAAATCGTAGCATCGTAACCTGGCCTCTCATGACACTGTAAAATCATAGCATTGTAACCCGGACTCTCATGATACTGTAAAATGATATCATTGTAACCTGGCTTATCATGATACTGCAAAATCCTAGCAGTCTAGCCTGCCCTCTCATGATACTGCAAAATCCTAGCAGCGTAGCCTAGCCTCTCATTATGGTGTAAAATCATATCATTGTGACCTGGCTTCTCATGATACTGTAAAATCATTGCATTGCAACCTGGCCTCTCATGATACTGTAAAATCATAGCCTGGTAGCCTGGCCTTTCATGATACTGTAATATCATCGCCTGGTAGCCTGGCCTCTGATGATACTATAAAATCGTAGCATTGTAACCTGGCCTCTCATGATACTGTAAAATCGTAGCATTGTAAACTGGCCTCTCATGATACTGTAAAATCCTAGCAGTGTAACCTGGCCTCTTATGGCAATGTAAAACGATAGCATTATAACCTGGCCACTCATGATACTGCAAAATCATACACTGGTAATCTGGCCTCTCATTATATTGTAAAATCATAACGTGGCCTCTCATGATACTGCAAAATCATATCATTGTAACTTGGCTTCTCATGATACTACAAAATCATAGCCTGGTATGCCTGGCCTTTCATGATACTGTAAAATCATCGCCACGTAGCCTGGCTTATCGTGATACTGAAAAATCATATCATTGTAACCTGGCTTCTCATGATACTGCAAAATCATAGCATTGTAACCTGGCATCTCATGATACTGTAAAATGATATCGTTCTAACCCGTCTTCTCATGATACTGCAAGATGCTAGCAGTGTAGCTTGACCTCTCATGATACTGCAAAATCCTAGCAGTGTAGCTTATCCTCTCATTATACTGTAAAATCATATCATTGTAACCTGGATTCTCATGATACTGCAAAATCATAGCATTGTAACCTGGCCTCTCATGATACTGTAAAATGATATCGTTCTAACCTGGCTTCTCATGACACTGCAAAGTCCTAGCAGTGTAGCTTGACCTCTCATGATACTGCAAAATCCTAGCAGTGTAGCCTATCCTCTCATTATACTGTAAAATCATAGCATTGTGACCTGGCTTCTCATGATACTGCAAAATCATATCATTGTAACTTGGCTTCTCGTGATACTTCAAAATCCTAACAGTGTAGCTTGGCCTCTCATGATGCTGCAAAATCCTAGAAGTGTAACCTGGCCTCTCATGACAATCTAACATCGTATCATTGTAACCTGGCTTCTCATGATGCTGTAAAATCATAGCATTGTAACCTGGCCTTTCATGATACTGTAAAATCATATCATTGTAACCTGGTTTCTCATGATACTGCAAAATCCTAGCAGTGTAGCCTGTCTTCTCATGATACTGCAAAATCACTGCAGTGTAGCCTGGCCTCTCATTATACTGTAAAATCATATCATTGTATCCTGGATTCTCATGATACTGTAAAATCATATCATTGTAACCTGGCTTCTCATGATACTGCAAAATCATATTGTAACCTTTCTTCTCATGATACTGCAAAATCCTAGCAGTGTAGCCTGGCCTCTCATTATACTGTAAAATCATAGCATTGTAACCTGGCCACTCATGATACTGTAAAATCATAGCCTGGTAGCATGGCATCTCATGATACTGTAAAATCATATCCTGGTAACCTTGCCTCTCATGAAACTGTAAAATCATAGCTTGATAACCTGATCTCTCATGATATTTTTCGACAGGCGCAGTTGAATGACTTACAGAACAGAATAGCAAAAGTATGCAAACACCATCATATTACAATTTCAAGAGCATTACATTTCGGATATTCAACCGGGCGTAGATTTCCCCATTATGTCTAAGCCTGACTATTATCTTATGTAAAGAATCGAGTGATCTGATTGGCTGAAAGTTAAGTATGGCATAAAACTGACGAATCAGATGTCTTAAATCTACACTACCTTTAAAAACAAAGTGGCCAATTTTTTTTAACGAAATATGTTGCACATTTTACATGCCTTGTATTTTTTGTTTTATTTGGGGTTGTTGTTGCTGTTGTTAAAATGATGAGTTGTAAGATGTGCCATTTAAACAAAGGACTACATGAACGAATTAAAGAAATGAATGCATTTCTAGCAAGCTATACTTGTACATCCTATCAGCATATTTGGCTACATGTGTACGAAATAAATGGACGGTTTGACATAATTACGTTTAGCGGGACATTTTAAGAACTGTTATTGATTTGTTAACTTCGTTTCACACGGCAGATTCAACACAAATTAGCAAGGCTTTTTTACAATCCCAAATATTTCACAAAATGAATATGTTCCATTGCAAAAAAATGAACCTAAAAAAGCCAACAATTATATGGTAAATTTAGTGCATTGTAAAAAGGTCGAGGTGCTTGGCCAAAAGCGGTTGCTGAGTTGCAGATACATACAAAAATTATCTAGCTAAACAGAATACCATTTTTCTGTTATAGTAGCTGTTACTAATATATATATATATATATATATATATATATATATATATATATATATATATATATATATATATATATATATATATATATTTTTTATGTATATTTAATATGCATCGTTTGTTAGTTATTTAAATAAGACAAGTTTATTTCATTATATGCTATTGTAATGTAACATTGTGTGTTTGACTTGGCCTTGTCCAAAATTTTACTTTCAACGTGATCTGAATTATTGATATTTTTAGCTTATTCTATACATAGCTAAAATATTCTTTATTTTATTAGTTTATTATCATGATCATTATTAATAGGTTTCTATTTTTCATTCGAAGTAAAATTCACGTGTCAACGATACCTAGAGTTGTTGAGAGAAAACCCTTTTTGTTTTATAATGACTATGCTTAGAGTGGGGAACTTGCCAATCATAAGTAACATGGGAAGATATGAACGTATTTGCAACAAGGAAAGATTGTGCCAAATTTGTAGCCTTAACATCGAAAACGAATTCCATTGTATTACTCCTTGTCCGCTAGATGGAGAAATACGAAGAAAATATTTACCCACCATTGCATATAAAATCCAACTTTAGAATAATTTAGATCTTTGATACCAAATGATACTAGTAAAATTCTGATGACTAATTTATCATTATTTACTATAAAAGCTTTAAAGATTGGAGAAACCGTTTTGTCAATGACTCTGTCTACATAAGATTCTAGATCAATATCAGACTATATAATATTGTTACTGGGAAAAAAATATTCATTCCTGCTTACAATCGAGCAGAATCAATCTGTATTGTTTTGCGAGCAGAATATCATTTGGACAGGAATTCATTTCTTCAAATTATTCAATTTAAATGATTTTTTTCCTCTGGAAATACAAAAGCGTTCAGATAACATTTTTGGACAGAGGCATTCACTTGGATGTATAATGAATTCAAACCTGCAAGTATATATTACTGTGTTTCAACAAAAGACCGTTAACACATCAGCATTATACGGGTCATCACAGGCACATTAACATTTTCAGCGTTGGTCTTAATTTGGATTTCTTCTAAACTTTATTCAGAACTTTAAATTATTAGGACTTATGTCTGCAATTCTATGATTATTTTGCGATTTAATTCGCAATACCGTAAGTTCTTTTTTTTTAAATTTTCGCTTTGCATTATAAGGAAATACATTATTTTGTTGAATTGACAAAGACTGTTGCACTTCACCCTTTTCTGTTAGTTAATTTCAGAGAATATACTCGTAACTATATATATATATATATATATATATATATATATATATATATATATATATATATATATATTGGAGAGTTATGAAAGTTTTTTTAGCATTCTTTTTAAGTCAAGCTCAAGTAACATAATTTTAGAAGGCCCTGGAGTGGCCGAATGGTCTAAAGCGCTCACCGATAGGGATCACGGCCTATCGGGGTATGTGAGAAAGCTTGCCAATAGCTATTAGTGGGTCGGTGGTTGTCTCCGTGGTTTTCCCGGATTCTTCCTCCACCATTAATACTGGCCGCCATGTATAGCCTATCTTGTGCTAAAAAATGGCGTTAAAGCCCACAACAACAACACAACAACAACATATTTATTTTTGTTTCTGTGTCTTGATAGAGCCGCCGGTTGGTGGGCCTAGATACAATATAATCACAAAGATGGCAATTATTTCTACTTAGAAAGCAATCAACTTTCTAGTTTCATATGGTGTCTACAAACGGCAATTAAGATGCAGTATGTATTATGACTCAATATGTATTAATAGTTCTCGTAAATCTGACACGAATATCTGCCGAGCTTGCTGTCATCAACGATATGTCAACATCTTCCACGTGTTAAGCAAGAAACCGAATGATAATTTCAAAGCTTGCTAAGTTTCAAGCAAGAAATCGAACGATAATTTCAAACCTTGCTAAGTTTCAAGCAAGAAACCGAATGATAATTTCAAACCTTGCAAAGTTTCGAGCATTTAACGATATTTCGAATGCTACTTGTATTTAGGAACAATCTCCGTCGACGTCAAGTGAATGTTTTCCGTGGACGATAAGTAGTAATGCAAGAGCTTAGTGGAAGGAAAATTTTAATCAGTCTTGAAATATTTTCATGTTAATGAGAAATACACATTCATAAGTGACAAATTTTACCGCGAGATCTTCGTTGCAAAAGTGGTAACATATAACTTGGCACCTCTGAAATTTCCATAGACTTCCATAATAAATGTTATTTTTTAAAACGCATTTTCCTTTCAAAATTCTCTTTCAAATTTCCAAATTTCCATACATTTATTCCTGTTTATAGAACATTCATTATTATTATTATTACACACACACACACACACATATAACTATCTATCTATCTATCTATCTATCTATCTATCTATCCATCTCTCTCTCTCTCTCTCTCTCTCTCTCTCTCTCTCTCTCTCTCTATATATATATATATATATATATATATATATATATATATGTGTGTGTGTGTGTGTGTGTGTGTGTGTGTACTTGTTTGCTATGGCTACACACACACACACACACACACACACACACACACAGATATATACACTGGTGTTTATTTGTAATAGAGGCCACTGGGCCACTACATATATCCTGATCACATAGTAGGTATATTTTTCCTGGTTTATGTGCAGTTTCATATTTTTGATATTACCACATGTTAAAATATCACTTTATGTGATTCTGATTGGTACAAATAAGACCATGACTTTATTACGCAGTATTCTCTTTATTGGTGTGGTGCGATCGTGCGGGAAAAAAACTAAAAAAAAAACTCCTTCTGGAATTTGTTGTATGTAATGAACATTTTTTGCCGCTATTTTTCGAATCGACTCACATACAAGGAATTGGGCAAAAATGGTCTCGTCTGTTTTAATATGGGTAATTTACCCCCAAAGGGGTTTGTTCTGTCTTGTATAAACATATCATAACACTGTCATGTATAAACATATCATAACACTGTCAGGTATAAACATATCATAACATAAAATTGGCTAAACCACAAGACAAAAACAATAACAACAAGTAAAACTATGGGTATTGCCAATGTGGGGTGGGGTTGAGGGAGGCGGTATATATGTAGCATGAAATCCACCATATATACAAGCGTGGTTTAAATATTACTTAAAGAAGTAAATAAACTCACCTCTGTTCACAGAAGAATGTGGACAGACACCTGTCTCCAAACTGATAGAAAGTTTGTCCAACCACTGCGTAGTTACGTGGAAAATATGTGATACAATTCCGAGTCAAAATGAAATCTGTTTGCATATTCTTTAGTCATCTGTTCCAAATCAATCACTGCAAATATCCGATCACAAATGCATTACAATAAATATGGGAATATTTGTATCCCGTAAACCTTGTTTCACATGAATATGGCAATATCAATGTAATGTTTAGTTATGAAAGTGACACTATAAGGTAATGTAACATGGATCCTCAAACTGTACGAGAAGTGCATTTAGCAATGCGACATAAGATACATTGGACATTCTCTGTTGAAAATTAATTTTGTCTGTGTAAAATGTTCTGTTTATTTTTTCTTCGGTTGGACGCTTGTTCTTTGATTTATAGTTTGTATGAATAACATAGTCTCTTTTTAAATCTCAATACTAGTTCAACTTTGGTTGGGATTATTTTTTACGCATAACAAATGAAAGGTGTAACGTCTGTCAGAATGAACGAAAATATTCGTTCTTCTTTCAATCTAAATAATTTCCTCTTAAATAAACACTATGTGATAAAAAGAATCGCAAATGGGTAATGATTTAATACTAAATTTATGAGACTGGTTGAATAATGTCCAGCTTTTGCTCACGAAGGTTCGCAAAAACGGGACATAATTCAACTCGTTTCATAAATTCAATTTGATATCCTAAATATACATCGTGCGGTAAAAAAAAGTCCTTTAGTGTGTCATAAAAGAACAATGTACCCATTGAAAGTGTTATCATCGTGCGGTAAAACAAAGTCCTTTAGTGTGTAATAAAAGAACAATGTATCCATTGAAAGTGTTATCATCGTGCGGTAAAACAAAGTCCTTTAGCGTGTAATAAAAGAACACTGTATCCATTGAAAGTGTTATCATCGTGCGGTAAAACAAAGTCCTTTAATGTGTAATAAAAGAACAATGTACCCATTGAAAGTGCTATCATCGTGCGGTAAAACAAAGTCCTTCAGTGTGTAATAAAAGAACACTGCATCCATTGAAAGTGCTATCATCGTGCGGTAAAACAAAGTCCTTTAGTGTGCAATAAAAGAACAATGTATCCATTGAAAGTGTTATCATCGTGCGGTAAAACAAAGTCCTTTAGTGTGTAATAAAAGAACAATGATGTATCCATTGAAAGTATTATACATGAAAGTAATTATTATTGCATAATTGCTCAAATTGGGTGAAATACCAATATATATGAAGCTGTAATCACACAATATAATACAAAGAGAACCTTAAAGCCTACATGGAGCAAGTTTTGTAACATTGATCATGTGTCATATGTGGAAGGGTCGATCATAAAACGGTTTCTCTGATCTTTAATACTTTTGTAGTGAACATTGCTAAAATAGTCATCAGAGTTTTACGAAATTCAGTTTTTTATTAAAGTCCAAACTTTTCTAAAGTTAGATTTTTAATACAAAGATGAGTAAATATTTTCTTCGTAATTCTCCATCGAGCGGACAAGCAGTATCAAAACAGACTTCATTTTCGATATTAACTTTTCAAATTTAACACACTCTTTCTTCAACTTTCTTATCTTCTTGTGTCACATCTGATTGCCAAGCTCCTGTCTCAAAGCATAGTGATTATATATTAAGAATCGCCATCTCCTAACAATTTTAGATATCTTTGACAAGTGAATTCTACTCTCAATGACCTATATGAACGCAATCTTTCCATTGACTTAATATCATCCTGCAGCTTTTGCCTAAAATATTTTCACATGTCCAACTGAACAAGCTAAGAGCTGTATTTTTATCTTTTGCTCCCTGGGTACACCAAATATTGCCAATTACATAATTAGAAGCTCTTTAACGTTGTTAGTCTAGCAATCACAATTCCCCCCACCCAATTAACTGTAAAATGTAACAATACATAGGATACCTGTCTTCTGGATTTTTAGAATTCAAAGCCAGCATTTCAAAATACGTTTATTTATTATACTCTGCATACTAATTCTTCCTAATTCGTTATGTGCGAATACATTCGGAGTAGACTTAGATGAAATATTTACAAAAATGACAGAGGAATTTTCATTATCATTAGCATGGGAAATCCCTCAAACCTCAGAGGTTTGGTGAAGAATGAAAGCTATCTTCGAGTCAAACAGACGAAGCAATCCAGCTACAGGTAATTTGCCAAATTGTGAAAGACTTGCTTCAAAATATGCATAGCCTTCTGCGCTTTCAAAGATAGAGTTTTCTGGTACACATACCAGGAATTTTTCGAAGAAATCTGGCATCCTATATACTAATAATATGATTTAATCTTTAGCTCACTATGGCCATATTACCATGTTTCGTAACTTCTGCGGTAGCCACCTCTGCGAAACAGTCACTCTTGTTTTATTCAATATTTTCTTTTAAGTTCCGTTTTGAAAGCCTACTGAACATATTTTGCAATTGTTGGACAGTGTCATATATATATATATATATATATATATATATATATATATATATATATATATATATATATATATATATATATATATGTGTGTGTGTGTGTGTATGTGCCTGTGGGGTTTCCTCTAAAAAGAGAATTTCCTCATTCAACATCATACAGTATTCTTTGTTGCGTGGTAAAACATCTTCTAAAATGTATATTGATTTACAATGAAAATGTTAGTACTCCAGCGGCATTCAGTTTAGTTTGTCAAATGAACCAAAGAAACAATTTAAATCAGCCCCGAGATTCAAAGCAGATGCGCGTGTCGTAGTTTGTCAAATGAACCAAAGAAACAATTTCAATCAGCCTCGAGATTCAAGGCAGATGCGCGTGTCGTCAGACTTGTCTATCGATTATATTCTTGGGTTCCTACATTTTGGTAAATATGTGCTATGTATTGCAAAGATGTTTGACATATAAGTGATTCCCCCCCCCCCAGTTCACTTTAATGACAGCAGAAATGTATTGTTAACAGCTTGCTCTAAAGCACATACTGCCAGCATGTACATAAACATTTAATTAACATAATAATATTCCAATCTTAATTTAATGAAAATTTTCATATTATAGTTACCTTTCCTTGATTTTAATCGTGGTTTAAACTATCACATGGCAAATAAAAAAGGGAATTATGTAAGCTTTTAGAGCGTTATCTGGGGCTGTGCAGTTTTACCGGTATACTAGTTTACCACAGTATAATTTTCCGGTGGTACGTGACACGATACGTTTTCACTGAGGCGGCCCATCGGTAGTTTTCGTCCGTAAATAATGTACGGAAATTCCCGAGAAATAATACTGCAACTGTAATGATATTAAAAACGCGCTTGCATTATTCATGATAAAATAGCATTTAAAAAAAGTATCTGTTTTACATAACGATTGTATGTCACAAATTAATGGTGAATATTACAAATATAATTATATTTATGATCCTTGACTCAATTGTTTCACACCGTATGGACAAATTAAATTAAAATGATTTCTCTAGTCTACTAAATATTTTCTCGTTTGTTAAATCTGTGTGTTTTATATTTATAGGCCCTGTTAAAAAAATATACTGCACAGGTGTTGGTCCCACCCAAAGTTCTCAAAGTTTACCTGCCTATTATATCCTTAGTGCAGCTAGAAAATTCAAGGCTTCATTATCAACACATCACATTTTTATCAATAGGCTTTCCAATGTCGGAATGATGTCTTTCACAACATCGCCTATGGTGTAAGGTTTATTCATCCCACATTACATACAGTGTTTAGATTGCTACTTGTACAACAATTAACACAAACAAATCAAATTCATCTACTATAACTTACTAGATATTTAATGTTTTTGGCGGGGGGTAAGTGGGGGGGGGCTGTGATTTTCTTTTGAGCTGAAATGTTTTATTTCTAGCGTTTTTTACCATGTGATTTGGTAATTGTTTAAACCACAATAAACACAAAAAACAACATTACACTTTTGCAGTTGTAATATTTATCTAATTTATTTTGGTTTTGTGATTTTGTTGTATTTTCTACTTCTCATCTCCCCCCCCCCCCAAATTCGAATTGTATTTTCTACTTCTCATCTCCTCTGTCCCCCCCCCCAACCATTCGAATCAGTTATTTTTAGCATTGAAGAAATCCCAATCGATTTTCCGAAAAGAAAAATTAGAACCGCGTCGAAAATCTTGAAATAAACAAGTTTGATAAAAGAAAGAAAGAAAATTTGTTTATATAGGCGACCAAATATTGAATTCTTTAAAAACAAATGAAGCCGATTTTTTAATGTCAGTTGTTACTTTGAAGTCGTCATGTGCTATTTCTCGATGGAGGTGGATCAGTCCGAAACCACAAATCATAAGATGGTTAACTATGGTCAACATTGAAATCTAATTATCTTCCTGAATACAATATGATATAAAGGAAATTTTAAATAAATATGTTTAAGTAACTTTGCTGACTGAATGAACTGCGCATGCATAGAGGGAGAGAGAAATATATTTTCCCTCACAGTCTCACAGATGCCACTAAACTGAACCAGGCTAATGACACACGAGGATAATTATAATCAGGGAAACGCTTGGGTTCTGATTATCAACTTTAAACAGGACGAAAAAAAACAAAAACAAATATTCATTTGAGATTTTTATTTGACTTAAAATGAACTATCGGATTGCCACCACTTGAACATACTCTGTTAGCTGTTCATATCGATTCTAAACATGGAATGTGTAGCTTTAAGTAAAGATAGCTGCATCTTCTTTTATCATGTGTCTTGTTTGTATCTTGCTTGTGTCTTGCTTGTGTCTTTTTTGTATCTTGCTTGTGTCTTACTTGTGTCTTGTTTGTGTCTTGCTTATGTCTTGTTTGTGTCTTGCTTGTGTCTTGTTCATGTCTTGCTTCTACAATTTCTGAGAACACACTGAACCAGTTACTACTACTACTACTACTACTACTACTACTACTAATAATAATAATAATAATACTAATGATAATAATAATGATGATGATGATGATGACTTTGTATAGCGCCTAATCTTTAGAAGTTCTAAGTGCTTTACAATATTAAACAACACATATACCATACAAAACAAACAACATATATAATGATATTATTGCAGAAAAATAAAACTCCATGAAATTAGAAAACATAAAAACATGCTGTAAATATTTAAGGTAGGGAACATTATTAGGTCTTTGAGTTTGTTCTTGCAGTCGAAAAAGTGAGTTTTAAGAGCACTCATGAATGGGATCACTTTGTCTTTGTGTCTAAGTTCAGTCGGCAACTCATTCCACGTTGCTGGGCCCTGGTAAGCAAAAGAACGTTGTCCATATGACTTCGTTTTCGTAGTGGGAATAATGAGTATACGATTGTCAGAAGAGGAGCGTAAGTATCTTGCTGGTGTATACACATGGGTGAGGTCGGATAGGTATGTTGGACTGGAGTCCATTATTGAAACGTAGCACAGAGAAGAAAAAAATGTGTTTGATTCTGGATCGAATGGATAGCCAGTGTAGGGTACAGAGCAGTGGGGAGGTGTGCTCTGATCGTGGTAATCTAAGTATGATCCGAGCAGCTGTGTTTTGAACTTTTTGAAGTTTCTGAAGTAGATATTGAGATGAACCAAACAGGATTGAGTTACACTAGTCCAGTATTGAAAGTACTAATGAACATACAAGTGTTTTAGTCATCCATGATTTCACATCAGAAATGCACCTCTCTACACCTTGGATGGTAGCATCAACTTCATTTGGGTGGCTAGATTTGTATATTTGGGTGTCGTCAGCGTACAATTGGTGAGACACTGGATGATGATGTATGACACTTGAGAGCGGCTGAGTGTATATAATGAAGAGAACAGGTCCAAGAACAGACCCATGTGGAACACCACAACATAAATTAACTGGGCTAGAGTGTATTCCATTTGCACTTGAGCCACAATAAGGCTGTATCATGAATGCCAAATACATGCTGGAGAGGGTGAAGTATCATGATTTATGATGTCAGACGCTGCAGACATATCAAGGAGGGTGAGGACTGTAATCTTTCCGCTATCCAAAGCAGAGAGAATGTCACTAACTACGTTTAGAAGAGTAATTTCAGTACTGTGGCAAAGGCGATATGCAGATTGTTAGAAACATAACAAATAGACTGGTCCTAATTCTACGAGTTTTAATAACTACTTAAACCGCAGTTAGAAACATAACAAAATTAATACCCTTTTGTAACTAGCCCAATGGAAACAGTAACTTGATTGTTAATCTGTAGAGAGATGTATATTTCATTTAACCTAATCATGTTGTTTTGTTTTGTATATGATAATAATTGAAGTTATGCAAAATAAAATCAATAATATCATTGCCGTTTCATTTAACAATTTTGCATTTTCATTAAAATCTTTAAGCACTTCGTAGCAACGCTGATCATCTACGGATGGACCTACTAAATACAATTTATCCCATTCGATCCATCTCATTATGAAATTAAGTAGCAATTGTATTTTACCAGATCCGGACAGCCTTATAATGATTGCACGGATAGAATTTGGTAACGCTGGATGATGTTTGTCTGGCTCTTGCTTTCGTGTCGCTGAGAAATCAGTGACATCAATATTGTAGAAATATAATAAATAATATGGATCTATATTGTGTTCGATGTGCTCCCCCACACGTACTCTTACAACTATAACAACAAAAAATAAAAAGCGTGCGGTTACAGGCCAGTGTGGTTCCAAATATATAAATTTATTTCCAAGAAGGCCCTGACGGATATCAAGGCAGGTGATATCGCTAATTCGCTAGGAAAATTACCAGGAACACCATGGGCTAAATACCCTGGAGAAAATCATCTTCCTGGATATAATTATTGTGGTCCTGGTACCCGACTAGATATCAGGTTCGATAACCGAGATCAGCCAAGACCTGGAGAGAATCCTATATGTGATATTGATTGAGCGTGTCACGTTTATGATGTAGCTTATCGACTAGAGGATCTGCAACAAAGACAACTCGCAAACGTGAAATTAACTCATGCGTTAAATTCTATGAAAAAGAACCTTTCAGAGAATCATTATCTAATTGGTTAGTATGATCTCCGATGAAAAGTAAACTAGATTATTTTTACTGGCGTAGTTTCGCTGCAGTCGTTGCCGAGCTAATTCGTCTCGTGACAAACATCTAAAAGATTGTTTCTGTGAGCATCCTGGATAAAATTTATCATTTATTTTTATTTATTTTTATCATTGTCAGGTCATCTACTTTTGCCAGAGAAATTTTACAACCTGAGATAGGTTTTTCTGTCACATATGTTTCATTCATATATATATATATATATATATATATATATATATATATATATATATATATATATATATATATATATAATGGTTTCATTATTTTTGCCGCA
This sequence comes from Sinohyriopsis cumingii, assembly GCA_028554795.2. Classification (NCBI taxonomy): domain Eukaryota; kingdom Metazoa; phylum Mollusca; class Bivalvia; order Unionida; family Unionidae; genus Sinohyriopsis; species Sinohyriopsis cumingii. Next base: position 1,448,304 of record CM068827.1, on the reverse strand, counting down.
ATATTGTACGGTGACTGGCGATTCGGCAGGTTTACAACCTCCCGAATATCCACGCTTGCAAATGGTAGCGATGACTGGGGAAATATGAAAATGTGCACTTTTGGGGGTCATTTTATTATTATTTTAACAGTCTGATTTTGCTCCATTCCTTGACTCTATCAAGGGTCGACTCTAGTTATCCTGGTTATCGAACATCTTGACCCAGCCATTGACGCTCCATACATGAAATTTTGACATCTCGGAATGATTGTCTGTTATCAAAATATCGTTTCCGCCATTAAATCCTTCACAATCTGTTAGTGTATTCCTCCATTCTTCGTCATGGATAAAGTCTGATTTCAGCCAAACAGGATATTCTAGAGTATTATCACCTAGATCAGTATGTTTATTATTCTATGTCAGACTCGCGCCAAATCCTTTATAAATCATCTTAATTTTTCTATGATGTTTCTGGCCGTCAATTTTCGTGATTTAGTTCAGTCTTGGGAAATATACTGGTCCATTGTTTCATCAGATTGTCTTCGAGTGTTTCTTCAGATTGTCGTCCAGTATTTCATCAGATTGTCGTCCATTGTTTCGTCAGATTGTCGTGCAGTGTTTCATCAGATTGTCGTCCACTGTTTCATCAGATTGGTAAGTTGATATTTATCATGTATCATATTCTCAACATAGATTCTGATATCTGATACTGGTACTTTTGTTTTTGACAGATCATCGGGAACTATGTCGGGTAAATTTAACAACGACAATATATCTCCTATCAGATTAAGTTCCTCGCGAGGACTTATTTTGTCTGACCGAAATATTGTAACATCGACAGCCTGACCGCGGTAAAATTATTCACAATTACTCGCTGAGCTCGTTTCAGTTGGCTAGATTTTTTGTACAATATTTCAATCTTACCCGTGGATAATCCAACATCACACTGAAATAGATTATCGAGGTATGATTTCTTTTCCGCGTATGGAGTCAGTTTTTCTCGTAGATTATAATTTACGGGATCATATCTGTAGTATTTTACGCTTGTTTTATCAGATTGTTCACGCGCTATTCGTTCATTGATACTGGCCTTCAAAAACTCATCAAAATTCAAATAATTCTTAATTTCCTCGGGACTTGAATTCTACATTCGATTTTTCTTCAACCACGCCTCGTATTCATCTGGTGGGGTCTTTATTATCTCATATCCGGTTTCTCTCATCATTGAGATCAATCGCGGAGTAAAATGCATTTTGGAATTATTTTCATCAATGATATTACTGATGAACGCGAATCCGTACGGAGTGTTTATTTCGCCAAAGTTCTGCGTTCTAAACAATTTAGTTTTTTCATCAAGAAGTCTTTCACGATCAGTGATGATCTTTATTATCTCTTCACGTGTCTTGGGTAATTTATCACGTTGCCGCGTTATTGCTGAGTAATGAATTTAAATACCACATGTGAATCTATGCAACGCTTGTTTTGTTGCCACGACATATCCTAATTCTTCAGAAAATATATACATATCCTAATTCTTCAGAAAATATATACATGTCCTAATTCTTCAGAAAATATATACATGTGTTTGAATATATCGTCGGTTATACTAACCCCGGCCTCAAGTGTGTGATTGTATATAACCGCGTCAATATCATTGTAAGCGCTGTTAACGTCAGGGCAATCTGATTTCTTCTGCGCTGGATCGGTGCCTGCATCAGAGCATCGCACAAGATATCCTCGAAGTTGTAGTTGCGCCGCGAGACCTTCCACAGAATAATTTGGTGTTGGATTTGTTATGAGTAAATATTGCTATTTTATTTCCTGATTTAAGTTGTTGTAACAGATACGCAAAATTATCCCGGTGGGAATTTCTACAATGAATTTTCTATCATGATCAGGTTTATAATCGTTGATGACAAATTTCATCATTGTTCTTTTCATTTCATGACGAAACAATCTTAGATCGTCATTGTTTGCATCGGCATCAATGACTATTAATCTTTTACATGTTGTAACTAGTTCTGAAAATTTTGTCCCACTTTTCATGACTGGATTTTACTGATGAGAACTGTTGTCTTCGAATTCCATGCCATTCATCGACAGTTAGCACGTCAGGAATTCCTCGCACTCGTTTCAGTGATTCCCACTGGACTATAACATTTCGCTGGTTACCTGGTTTAAATATTATATCACCGATGATATCAGAATATGACTCAATGTTATAATCCGACTTTGTTTTCTCGGTAAATGGTTTTCTATAACTTACGACCAGCACGGATTGATCAAAGGGTAAAGATTTCCACGCTGCCTCGGATTTTCCCATTCCACACGTGGATCCATCGATATAATAATGATCCTCGTGTATCACTCGACATCCCGGCCCGTACACTACGTGTAGTGGTGCTGCATTGTACGAATAATCTGGTGGGTGTTTTTTTGTGGAAACTATCCAGGGTAATCTCGTCTAAGGTAGTCAGACCTCGCTAGGTATCTTATAAACTCTTGTTGTTTTGGTAGATTATCGGCAATTGTTTCATCGATGTCACGAGAAACTGTTATCTTTTTGCCAGGAGATCTTGGACATGTCACAATATAACAGTCTGAACAGACATAAATAAATTAGGGCACTTATCCTCAACACGGTCATAAAAACCTTTGTATTCATGTCAACACTCGAAGGTGATACAGTAATGACCCGGTCGTCTTGATACAGAAAGTTTACTCCCGCTAGACATAATAACACCTGTTAGTTGCTCAGGTTGTCCTGTCAGCGAGTAAGATATCTTTGCTATGTCGTCGTCGAGTAAGATATCTTTGCTATGTCGTCGTCGAGTAAGATATCTTTGCTATGTCGTCGTCGAAACTATCATCGCAGACAATCTGGTCATTTTCTGTTGGGTTTTATTCTCGATTTTTACTCGTTGTTGTTGAATCGACGTGGGGCAAACAAGTGTTGCAGATGCGGCAAATTTACCTTAATGTGAAAAAAAGAGTTTTACACTTATCCGGTTTGTGTGATCGCGTACCTGAAAGTTTTATACTATGAGGTCCAGCCTGTCTATAAATTTGCCATGCAGGACATTTTTCATCAGCGGCGCGGTTTAATAATTATTTGTGTTTTTCAAAGGATACCGGAGTTCACTTACACAGCACGTGATAGCCCTTATTTATCTCAAATATAAATATTGCATTGACAGGACAATCGCATAATCGCGAGAAATAATCAATAACGTCGTTGGTGTTTATTTTCTCATTGCTCAGTTTTATTTCTTTTTCTTTGTGCGAATATGTCAATTTCTCGTACTTGTATTTTGTATCGAGATCAAACACTAGATATCTATCTCTGCCGCGAGGAATAATTTCAGTGACGGATGATTGACGAGAGAATTCATCAGCAACAAAATCAAAATTATCATCAGAGTAAAAAACATAAAATTAACCGAAATGCTGTGCTCTTATTCCTTGTTGTAAAACAAACATAACTAACGAAGAGTGAGTACAAACAACGAAACAAAGTATTTTATGCTTAAGGAGAAACCTCCATCCGCAAAAGAGTTTTTACTGAAACAATAAAAGTTATTGAGCATGGATAAGTTGTAACTTTTACACTTGTGTTATAACTTTTCACACCTATCACTGCAACATTTGTTTGAAAACTATTGGACGATTTTCACATAATTATGAAACTTAGCCGCAATATTGCATGGTGACTGGCCAGGATGCTCACAAACACATCCTATCAGATGCTTGTCACGATGACGAATTGGCTCGGCAACGATTGCAGCGAAAGTACGCGAGTAAAAAACAATCAGCCCAGGAAACTCAGTTTCCTAATACTAATTTACTTTTCATCGCAGATCTTACCAACCAATTAGCTACTGATTCCTTTTATTATAGAATTTAGCACATGAATTAATTTCATATATGCGAGGTGTCGTTGCAGGTCCTTTACTCGATAAGCTACACCATGAACGTGACATGCTCGATCAATATCATTTATAGGATACTCTCCAGGTTTTGGCTGATCTTGGTTATCGAGTCTGATATCAAGTCAGGCGCCAGGACTATACTAATTATATCCAGGAAGACGTTTTTATCCAGGTATATTTAGCCTATGGTGTTTATGGCAATTTTCCTAGCGAAGTAGCGATATCACCGCCTATTTTTTTATTTTTTATTTTTTTCTTTTTGTCGCGGAGATAAATTTATATTTTGTCTACCACATGGTACACACTTGCCTGTAACCGCACGCTTGTTCTTTTATTCTCTTATAGTGTGGTTAGTCAACTTGTGGCGGTGGGTGCTCTACAATTTACACAATATAGATTCATATTATGAGTATATGGATGTAACTGATTTCTCAGCGACACGAAAGCAAGAGCCGGTCAAACATCATCAAGCGTTACCACATTATATCCGAATGATAATAATTGGGCCGTCCGGGTCTGGTAAAACACAGTTGCTACTTCATATGATAATGATATGGTTAAAATGGGATAATTTGTATTTAGTAACACCATCCGCCGATGATCAGCGATGCTACGAAGTACATAAAGATTTTAATGAAAATGCAAAATTGTTAAATGAAAACGGCGAAGATGTTATTGAATTTATCACTGATATTGATGAAGCGCCATCTGTAGATGACCTCGATGGATTTATTAGTAATTTAGTAGTATACGACGACGTAATGATGGATAAACCGTCAAATCCAGCTAGAATATTTTCCAGAAGAAGACATAAAATACAGACGTGATTTATGTTACTCAACGATATACACAAGTACCAAAAGTGATCATAGAAAACTAGTATTTTTAATTGTATTCAACGGAGTTGATACACACACGTTGCGAAATATTCATTAGACTTGGTGTAGAGGGGAAATGAATATAATTAAATTTAAAACTTCTTTTCGCGAGCACAGTCAACCCCACACGGATTTATAACAATAAATTTACACGAACACCGATCACGATATAGTATCAGCCTTGATAATTTTTTGGGTTGAGAGCAGCAGAGAGGGTGTGCGAGTACAATGAAGCATCACGGCGGGTATACACACGCGCATAATTGCTAAAAAACGACGGCCACAAAATAAAACCTAACTAGAGCAACTCTCGGTCGGTTAGAGGCCTCGGTTTGACGTTATTGACCTTTTTTCGATGTCGTAGGAGGCTTTAGTTTTCCAAAAATGACGCTCCAGCAGAAACTCTGCTCGCCCTCTCTGCTGCTCTTGCTCTATAAATAGCTACATAGCAGACGACCTCAGCAAGAATTCGTGCGCTTAAATAAAGCTCTAAACCGATAGGAAATATATATTTAAAAAAAAACAAAACACAATAATACTAAAAAAGAAAAACAATATAGAGCATTGCAGTTATAATAGTTTAATGTTGTTTTATTCTGAGTTTATCCTGGTAATAAACAATCAGTTGCCTACCCACCCAGTTTACATAACGCCCTTCGGTTGTTATTTGCTGTGTGATTAGGCAACTGATAGTTTATACCATGATAAACTCAGGAAAAAACACAACAAAGTTAAACTCTTAGGCGTATGACATTTAGTCACCAATCATTATGTCACATCTCCGCCTTCTCAGTTTGTCAGAAAAGGCAAATTGTTCATTGTACATAAACTGCATCATAGGTGGTCTGACCCTTTCCTGTCTTGTTAATGTGTGAGCCATCGTCGCAAGACACGGGCGATACTCGTGACCTCCTGTGCAGAAATTTCCTCGTTTCTCATGAATATGCATAAACTTGCTTAACAATCAATGTCAGCTGGAGAAAACATTTCTTGCAATCGTTACCCAACGTGATATTTTATGGTGTTTGAATGAGCCAATCAATCTTTCTCTTCCAAGCTGAGTAAGTTTTGATCCGTAAAACAGGCACTTCAATTGATGTGTACGAGACTGGTACATTGTGTTGATATATTTAAATACGTACGCATATTGAAGCACCAATGCCGCAGTTACGTGTAAAAGTCGTATATGCCAAATCATCTGAATTATATTGAACCTTGAGAGATATAGGACCTTAACGTTGTTGGATTACATTAAAACCAGATAATATCGACGTTTGTTTTTTTATCACATTATGAGCCGCGTAATTTCTCTCTCGAACTGATAATCCGTGCCATTTCGCACATATGTAGGAATTAATCTGGTGTTGATCGGCGACATCCGTGGGTCAACAGATTTCAGTAGAAAGCTGGAACAAATTATTTGGCGACCTCACCGTTGTAAACATAAGAAGCCCATACCACGCTATGTCGGATTGTCGTCAGTCCAATTTCGTCCTGAAGCACAAGCTGATCATCAATAGTCTTATTTGGATCTAATGCACGCTTTTCTTCTTAGATCAGCGGGTTTTCTTCTCTTCATTTCGTCTCGAATAAATGTGTGCGCCACGTGCGAATGTTGTTGTTAATAGATTAGTCACTAAATGTGTCGAATGTATCATATCACTGCTATTGAAGTACTCCCGAAAAAGAATGGAATTACCAGCGACTTCGCTGCCCGAACTAAAGGGTGGCGCTTTTTAATACTAAACTGAACGTCGTTAAACCTAACGTTTAGTTTATTTCAAATTACGCTTTGTGTCATATAACATTTTTAACAAATCATTTCCATCCATACAAACATTAGTTACATTGGTAGAATGGTCAAATTTATGAAAAACGGCGGTATTTTTTCTTTGAAACGATTGAGATGTTGGATTTTATCTTAATTTAAAACAGATTAACTAGGAAATAAACACTAAATGGGAACTATACAAAAGGTATTGTAATATGTAAAATGATCATATAACCAAATTAGACCCTGGAGGGGAAAACATAATAAATGAATATTACTTTACAAATATATTTATTACATATATTGGTTGTAGATTGTTTTGTTTTAAATAGTTGATTTTATTACGACCATGGAGAGGAAAACATAATAAATTAATAATTACTTTACGAATACATGCATTACAGATAATTTTTGGTAGATTTTTTAAATAGTTGATATTATTACAATCATCCTAACTATAACATTATTGGATATTAAGGATTTGTTGCTTAGTTTAAACCTTGAAACCAATTCGTATTTTGCTACGATTGTATTTGTTTCCGATCTCACATCGAAGGAATTATATAAGGTTGTTTGATTTTTTTAACCCCCGAATTAGTGATTGTTCAAATGTGTGCTTGGAATCAATTTTGTGTCACAGTTGGCTTATTTCTGAATTTTTTATTGCATGAAGTTAACTTTGCGTAAAAAGTTATAACTTCTGGAAACAGTAGAGTAGCGTTTAGACGCAATGGATGTTGACAGCTTTTCCAATTAAATCGCGCTTTCCCGTGGATCATAGTATTCCACTAAGTACATATCACTGATAACTTTCATGAGGGCCAACATTTCGTTTGCTTGTAACGAGCCGGATTGATTTACAGGATTATAGTTTTTCCTTTGGGCGATCCGTTACTGTTTCACCTTCTGTTCATACATCTTGTGTGTCCAGTTTAATGATCATGGATCTTTCATCTCCTTGATAGGAACAATATTGGCACGTAGTTGTTTTCTTCACAAAGCATAATATGATGGTGGAAGGATTGACAATTGGAACCCGTTGCCGTTTTCCGTCGCATCTTATGTGGCGGACTTGGCATGGACTGTTTTGCTGCAGTTCCTGTTTCGTTATGGTTGTGTTTCTTTTCTTTCTGTCTTTTTTCTGTTTTTCGCTGGGTTTGGGTTTTGACTTATTAAAGGGCCGAGTGATTATCATTGGATACTTTGCTTTAAATAGTTAGGTTCTATTCTTCATATCTTTCATCATTTTATAATACTCAGAAATTCTAAGTCTCACCTACTCGTTTTGTCTCTGAACTATGTTTATACAGATAATTTTCCTCTCACCGAACTAACGAACACACACGGTCATAAAATTGGGATATCACACTTGTGTTTTCGTGCTTTTGATTCATGTGATAAGCGATAGATCAGTATTTCTTACCACGTATTAACAAACATGTCCAAAATGCTTAAGGCATATAACAAGTGATAACGCCACTTACTAATCACTTATACGTGAGAATATCACGCGAATTCCTTATATTAAGAAGTTAAAAGAGGGTCCATTTTACGAAACTCTTTCAAACTACCGTAAAAGTCTTGACAGGACCGTTCGTTTTGATGACTGCTGATAGCCTCTGGTTAATTACTCGGTCAGAGAAATATCTTTCCAACACCAAATCTCCACAATAAAACAGGCGCTAAAGTCAACAAAGTTATTAACGGAGAAGTAAATACAATATTTCATGCAGATACACTGGTTATCAGTTGTATTATTTTGAATGATATATTTCATTTTCTTTTTCATATATATAAGTGGTTACAACGAATTTATCTATATTTATGTGTTATATAAAGTTCATTCTAGTTCGAGTTTACGTTCGCTAGTTTTTGTTTCTTAAACGTTGGGCAGATCATTTGTTGTAGTAAGCAGTTTTTTAAGGTGCGTATATTTCTGTTTCTTCGATCCAAACATACCGTTAAAACTAGTCCATCATAATTGTACATAAAATATACAAGACGGACAGGAGGAAATACAGACGAGGATAAAGAGTAAATACATTGAAGCACTAATTTACAGTTAGTACGAGGTAAATCCCTGTCTCTATTGTAGTGTAGTATGGAGAATTCACAAGGAAGGCATCATTTGAGGGGGAGGTCAGATATTCGTTATAAGGATGCTCTACTAACGGACAGATAGATAGATAGATAGATAGATAGATAGATAGATAGATAGATAGATAATCTTTCTCAGACTTTTTGTCGTATCATTACTCTTTATTTACTTATTCTAAAAATTATTTTGCCTGTCATGAACAACAAGGGAAAAAAACAATGTCTTGAACTCAAATCCAAGTAAACATGTTGCTTAGAAATGAGCATTAATTTAAAATATAACCTACAATCATGGATGAAATTTGGCTATGCAATATGTTTTTTTTTTTACAAATGGTCATTAGAATCTACAATCATAGAGAAAACTTACATATACATACATACGCGCACGCACGCACGCACTATAATAAATATCATTATTTCGGACGTGATTCGTCAATCCGAATTTTGAATGTATCTATACGATAGCAAAGAGAACCAACTTGTCCATATTAATGGGCTCTGAGTATAATATTACTACATTAGGACATAACATCATTGAATTTATTAGCATTCTTCGTAACCTATTTTCTTTGAGTTTGTAAACTTTTAGTGTTATAATTAGTTTAGAATTAAGACAGATATTTATGAGGTAGCTGTGACCTAGAATATACAAAATTTTGCGGATGTGATTAGATTTCATCCAGACTGATGGCATATATTCTCCACAATTTTACAAAAGCGTCATAAGTGAATGCAACCATACACCTGACGTTATTCTGTTGCCTAGGACAGTTAATTATTCTGTGTTTTTTTTTTTTTAACCTTTAAGTTTTTGCAACGTCGGTAACAAATCTTAGCTCAAATCCTCGATTTCGTTTAGATGCTTTATAAAGGAGTTATAACATATGTTCACTGATCATATGAAATTGTTTTAGTTGTGACAGATACAGATTGTTTTATTTTTATGAGTGACAAAGCTGACATACTTACTCTGAATGTATATACTCAATATTTTATTGATTCATTTATTCGGATAGCCTATATGGTAATGAACAACCTTTATAACGAGGGGCTAGAATGGTTATGTTCATGTTACACAGATATTTCATGATCTTCTAGTGGGATCCTACCGATGCGCCCCGAGGCAATGTTCTTCAGTAGATCCCATATTTTGCTCATTGAACAGTTTTTTGTTTGTCTTTTGCTAACTTTCCCCCTCCCTTCTTAAATACAAATTTTGGGAAAAATTGTCTCCGTTACACTAAGCTGAAGGCGAATATTTGCCCTCTTTACACTCAAGTGAAGGTGAATTAATATGAATAATTCAGCTGCAAAAAAGTAAAAAGCTTTCGACGGTCCCTCCCCCCCCCCCCCACCGCGAGCGGGTTAGATATGATCCCCTACCTGTTATGGTGCTTTGTAGATCGTTATCTAGGAGATGACCGATCACGGTGTAATTGTCCTGATCGAGTAATTATTAACGTAAAATATGAAATTAATGGATGCAATAACTGAGATGTGAGAAATGATATAGAATAGAGCAACAAGAAACCCTGTATGAGAAATATAAAAATCTAATCAATTACATAAACAAATGAAATTGAACATGACGTTTGAATAATGAACTTTCCCTTAGATATATAAATACAAAACATATGCGAAATTCAATTGACCGTCCTATTATACAGATAAAACAATATTTCATCACAGAATCGAGTGAATGATCGAACTCAAATTGCTGGCATGTCAGTATAGCCTTCCCTAATCACTGTAGGTGACCGATCAGCGTTTTCGTGTTTCTTTTTTCTCTCTCTCTCTCTCTCTCTCTCTCTCTCTCTCTCTCTCTCTGTAGCACTGGAATGGAGCTATTTTACCTTCAAATAAATAAACCGCAACCTAAATACTTGTAAGTTTTTTCTCGCTTCGAACAATATTCATACTCTTGTTATGTCAGATATTGTCGTATCTTAGTTCTACAGTATTAAGCTAATGTGGGCAGACAGCAACCTGACATTTAAGACGGATAAATTAGTTCTCACAATTCGTATCAGAGTAATGCATTTCATTCCTACAATACATGATGATCAATTACATACAAACCACTATATCCAAACACATTCATATCAATGAAATATTATATGACAGTCTGACAATACATGAATCATATAACAGGCAAGAAGAATGAATGCACAATTTACTTTTGAAGTCAAGGAAACAAATGAAGAAATAATTTAAAACGTTGAACTCAGAAAAACATTACAAACTTATATCAATGAGCATATTATATGTGACTGAGACAATAAAGTTGTGCCCTTTCGAGACTCGCTCTTTCTATGCAGCCAAATCTCTCTCTGGTTACAGATCTCTCACATTATTTCAGAATCTCATCCCTTGGACGATTTATTTAACGAGAAATGTTACTTCCTAATTTCGTCGGAGTCCTTCAAACTTTCATTTCGACAGAAACACTTGGACTGACGAATTTTGCAGTGGAAATCACATAACAAGTTGAATTTTGTCTGGGAAATACATCACCTCGTTTACCTTAGTTAGTCAGCATGAACTTTCTCTAACCACCAAAAATATGACACGCCCATCGAAGTCAAAATAATTCAATTAAGTCTGCCTATATTAAGAACTAGCCTGGAAATTTTTATTTTATGACACTTATTTGCAAATGACATATATTGTCTCTGGTTTGTCTCTACGTTGTCGTGTTCCTTTACTTGACATACGTTTTCAGCTATGCCAGACCCTTATCCTAGCGTGTCCTTATTAAAATCCAATCATGCTCCGAAACAGAACATATCGCATCGTTTTACGGTAGCAATTTATTGCGAACCTAGCCTATACGTCAAAGTTAATGCTTACCTGTCACGCTGACTACGACGTAATGTGCAGGGAAAAAACATCTACAAAATATGTGCACCTTTTCACCCCCATCTCTTTGGCCTAGCGCCCTGGGGTAATTGTCCCCCTTACGACCCCACAACACCTATCGAGCACTTTCCATAATTACTAGACTCGACTTGCCAATCAGATAATGTTATGGATCAACAATTCTGAACAGTATCTATGATCACACAGACACCAGGGGAACAATCTCCTATAGTGGAGTGTCTGGTCTGTAAAGTGAACAATCTTGTTAACTTGTCAGTCAAAAATTGGTACAGTACATACTCGCGTGTAAGTCAGATCTTGCTGCAAACAACAACGACCCTAATATGCTGTTGCATATATTACACACACACACACACACACACACACACACACACGAAATCATTCGCAACATTTAAAGCCAATAAACTACCTAACACTATAGCTCTAATCTGAAGTTTTCATCTAAGGGCTAAGACATAACCAAAATTGTAATAGTTGTATACGCATATTTTAAACCCACGCACATGCTGGAAGCTTTTATCGTTTTCCTGAATCGTTTGTTGGTTTTCTTTTCTCTTAGACTTTGTCTGAGTGCATTAGAACTTCCCTTTCGAAACGCTTTCCTGATCAGCAAATGAACCATCATCTTATCTGAGATGAACGAAACTGACTCTTCAAACTATCTACCAATCCACCTAATCCCACATGTGATATCGTCTTTAGGTCTAAATACACTGCCTTGTATAATCAAAAAACCATATTTCATTCCATTTTTGGCGGGGGTGGATAGGAATTCGTACTCTCCTAGATGCTGCAAACATCAGTGTTGGAAATATTAAAAACTACTGTTCCTAAATCACTACCGTGGCTATCAAAACCTGAGAAAATCAACACAGTGAATATCTAAACCTCCCAGATAACAGCTGACGTCTGTGAATTGAAAACGTCCTCAGTAAATCATCTCCTTTTCAGAATAAATTAAACGTAATCCGAACCCCATATTGTTGCCGTACCCTCCCGTATAAATATGGTTCTAATGATGCAGACAAAATTGGAGCTGTCATTGAAGTACCACATATCACTATCTCAAGCTGCCATTGCAGTACCACATAGCACCATCTCAAGCTGCCATTGCAGTACCACACAGCACCATCTCAAGCCGCCATTGCAGTAAAACATAGCACTGCCTCAGATTGTCATTGCAGTACCACACATCACCATTTCAAGCTGCCATTTCAGTACCACATAACACCATCTCAAGCAACTATTGCAGTACCATACAGCACCATTTCAAGCTGCCATTTCAGTACCACATAACACCATCTCAAGCAACTATTGCAGTACCACACAGCACCATTTCAAGCTGCCGTTGCAGTACCACATATCACTATCTCAAGCTGCCATTGCAGTACCACATAACACCATCTCAAGCAACTATTGCAGTACCACATAGCACCATTTCAAGCTGCCATTGCAGTACCACACAGTACCATCTCAAGCCGCCATTGCAGTACCAAACAGCACCATCTCAAGCTGCCGTTGCAGTACCAAACAGCACCATCTCAAGCTGCCATTGCAGTACCACACAGCACCATCTCAAGCCGCCATTTCAGTACTAACTAGCACCATCTCAAGTTGCCATTGCAGTACTAACTAGCACCATCTCAAGCTGCCATTGCAGTACTAACTAGCACCATCTCAAGCTGCCATTGCAGTGCTGCAGCACCATCTCAAGCTGCTTTTGCAGTACCACACAGCCCTATCTCAAACTACCACTGCAGTACCACAGCACCATCTCAAGCTGCCATTGCAGTACCACATAGCACCATCTCAAGATAGATACCGTAAAAGGCCTCAATATTCAATGACAGTGCAGTTCAGTTTTACATTTCCCAACTTTACCGTTAGCGAGGTGCCGTACAAAGCAATTACCATGCACGGTTGCGTGTCTTTTTTATTTTCCGGTTTCCTTTTTTTCTCTTCCTTTTTTGAATTTTTAGCTGATTAAGTCCAGAAACGTAAACTTACGTAAAAGTACCATACTCTGTATAATGGATGTTGTTTTTAAAAGAAATACAATGATACATCTACATACGCTGATAAAATGTTTGAATAAGAACTTAATAATAGATGGCTTCTTTTAATTATTTTCTAAATGAAATGTTTTGAAAATGCCTTTGATTTTAAAACATTTATTTGACGAACATATTATTTTGACACTACCCTCGGTTGGTATTTGCTTTTACGTTCTGAGTAAAAATATTAGTTCTAACCATAGTTCAAAGAAATCTCTTCTATCAAAACTGGTTTAATAAGTTTGAAGTCACACTGCATTCAATCAATCAGTTTGTTAAATGAAGCTTTAGAAACAATACAAGGGTCTTCTTTTCAAAGCAAATGATATGTTACCTTGAAAAATATTGATTGCACGAATATCCTTTGGGATCTTGGTGCTACATGTGCAGTGTTAAGTGAAAATGCTTCCGCTTGTAAGGCAAAGTCTCTGTCTCTGTCTCTCTCTCTCTCTCTCTCTCTCACACACACACACACAGAGCTGCACAGCGTACAACAGGGGTGTCCAAACTTTTTGCAAAAAGGGCCAGATTTGATAAAGTGAAGATGCCCGGGGGACAATCGTTTCTTCTGATTTTTTTTTAACCACAAAAGTTACATGCAAATATACACTGTTACAGAACAATAAATAAATAAAAACCAGCTGTGGAGGAGCATCATCAGGGTCTACGGAGAAGGGAGAAGATAAAAGCAACATGTCCTTTTCAATAACTGCAAAATCCTGAAAGCGTTTGTTGAATTCCACAGAAAGAGATGCGATAGCTGTTACATAACTCTTCATTTGCACACCGATGTTGTTATGTGGGAAACTGTCAATTAACCTCTTTCAAAGCTGGGAAGTGCGCGGTGCAGGATTCTGTTTGGGACAAGTGTCTTTGGAAAAGTTGGGAAGTTCGCGGTGCAGGGTTCTGTTTGGGACAAGTGTCTTTGGAAAAGTTGCAGCTTCGTTCCAAAAGCCTTGACGTGAGCGTATAGCTGGCTCACCACTGCATCTCGTCCTTGCAGATTAACATTCAGCCCATTAAGATGCTTCGTTATGTCAACCAAAAGAGACAAATCTGCCAGCCATACAGGATGGACAATTCTTCCATTTCTTGCCCCTTTTCGCACAAAAAATGTCTTATTATTGAGCGGAGAAGGGTTCGCGTGCTAGCGGGCCATAAATAATACATTATATGACCGAAGCTGCGGGCCGTATGAAATCTTACCGCGGGCCGTGATTGGCTTGCGGGCCGGACTTTGCACACCCCTGACGTACAATAAGTACAGCGTGAGAAACATGAGTTGTCTATCATAATAACTGGCAGTGGCGTCACTAGGGTGTGCGGACCACACCGGGTGACACCATCAGAGTGGGGTGGACACCCAAAAAAAAGACTATAAAAATGTTGAAATTTTGTGGAGGAAGGCGGTCCTTGTGGGTGACACCATGAGTTACCGCACTGGGTGATACCAACCATAGTGTCATCACTGATAACAGGGGTCATTTTTGTCGGGTTGTTGGTCGCTTGTAGAACGTCCATCGTTATGTTTCTAATAGTCCTTCTCTTTATCTGGCCTTCCTGAATAGGATTTGGAGGTTTATATCCGCATGTTTTGACCTGGGCCGTATTGTCCATTAGATATAGTGGACACTGTGTCTAGGGCCTACGAAACCATGTTACTGAAAAGTGTATCCACAGAGAGACAGTCATGTTAATGTCAGTCGTTTTATTAAAGAAGTGCTTACAACTACAAGGACCTTAATCAGTTTATAGTGACATCTAGTATTGGGGCATCATGCCGCAGACATGTATCATCATGTCCCACCCAGTGACATTATCCTGACATCAAACCGACAAGTCCTAACACTAGTCTCTCAATGCTGAGCGTCAAGCGAGGCAGCTGATTCTACCATTTTCATTAGTCTTTGGTATGACTCGCCCGAGGTTCAAACCTTGATCCTTTGCATCCGGGGCGGACCCTCTATCCACTTAGTCCACAGGAACGTTCAATAATGAATAAGAATTGTATACTTAGAAAATAAATCAATATGAAAAAATGTTGTAGTTTAAAAGTCCGGTCCTTCTTTTGTCATGGAAGCTATGAAAACGTCATGCACGTTCGTGAATGTTCCAAACCTTAAATACAAACATCGAAATCGGAACTTTGTTGTCTGCACATCTGACACAGAGACTAAAAAAAGGAGAGAATTGGAAACTGATGCTATATAATGGAATTGTGTCATAGAAGAGAACACAATATGCCGCATGATAGAAATGGTGATAATATTTGAATCATTCTTGTGCCATCTTTTCTTGTATCAACCAATCATAAGTCGTAGTATTATAATTGTAAGGGATTATGCACATGTAGTTATTTTTGTTGCTTGTTATAAATATAAAGCACTGCTTGGGTTTTTAAAATATTTTCTGAATTACATGGTTAATTACAGCGATGTGTCATTCATTCACGGGCTTCTCATTCCCTATATTAAGAAGGCAAGTAATTGATATCATTTAGAATTTTAAAAATGAGAGCAGATATTAGTACCAAATAAACAAAATAATCCGTAGCTGGGAATAACTCGAAAAGTATCTGACGTAAATTATCTATAAATAACTGAGTTTGTAGACGGAATACTTTAAACATTTAGTTGATGCTGATATTTTGCGAGGTGTAAAACTGTAATGTGCCCACGGCTGCTGTTGTTTATGAATACCGCATGACGTATAGTCGCCAGAAAATGTGTTCACTTCCTAGGAATGTATTTGTCCACTTGTTTATATTTTCTTTGCAAGTAAATGGTAGAAGTTCTTACTTTGATCTGTTTCACTCAATTTGTTTTTTTCTTCCGTCCTTCCGGTACATGTAGACTGAACAATGTGAAAAGCAAGTTTGATGTTATAATATGCAGTACGTACGTCGAAGTTTAATACTAATACTGTTATTATTCATATACTTTCAGTAAAACATTTTTTAAAAACCCTGCATTACTATAATATACAAGATATATGCTGTTCCTTTCTTCTCAAAGAACAATATTGATATAGTGAGGTTTTATGGGTGGTACTATCTCTCTCTCTCTCTCTCTCTCTCTCTCTCTCTCTCTCTCTCTCTATATATATATATATATATATATATATATATATATATATATATATATATATATATATATATATATATATATACATATATATACATATATATACATATATATATATATATATATATATATATATATATATATATATATATAATATAACACTTTATGAATATTTCAAGATAAACAGTTTTATTCATATTTTTGTTATGTATAATAAACTTTATTAATAATATATTACAGCTATAATCTGCATACTACTTGTAATAATAAAAATGAATATTCTTCAAATAATTAATCAAAATGTATGAAGCAGCAGAGAGGGTGAACAGACCACTTAAGGGAGTGGTCACCTTGTGTTTAGACCAAAAGAACAGTGACCACTCATAGAGGTCAATACCACGTCTACGATTATTGTTTGTCCCAAACAGAATTGTAGACGACCCTCTCTGCTGCTATCAGTATTGGGAATCATCATCTGAATCATGGGAATCTTTTGTTTTGTTCTTCAAGTAATATTCAAGTTCTGATGGTGGTTTTTCTATTTTTGGATTTATGTTTTTTCTTTTTCTGTAATATATCATCAAACTTCTGTATCGATCTCCACCGCAATCTTTGCAAATCTGATATAATCCTCTAACGCCGTTGTTACATCCAACACATCTTCGTGAACCAGCATGAGGGTTTTTCTTTATAAGATAATTATGTTTTTTACAATATTCTCCACGGCATTTTTTATCACATTTGTTAGTGGTTCCTTAACGCAGCCACGTACAATTGTTCATTATATTAA
Source organism: Sinohyriopsis cumingii (assembly GCA_028554795.2). Lineage (NCBI taxonomy): Eukaryota > Metazoa > Mollusca > Bivalvia > Unionida > Unionidae > Sinohyriopsis > Sinohyriopsis cumingii. The sequence continues at coordinate 1,430,840 of CM068827.1, read as the reverse complement.
TGATATCAGTTTAATTTTATCATCACCCCCGTTGTCCAAATATTTTATCAAGTCCAATACGATATCTTGTTCTAGGATCGTGCAAATTTATTGTTATAAACCCGTGCGGAGTAGTTTGCGCTCGTGAAAAGAAGTTTCTGAATTTAATTATATCCATGTCTCCACCACACCAAGTTTGATGAATATTTCTAAGTGTGTGTGTGTCTACGCCATTAAACACAACTAAAATGTTGCAGTTGTCTCTGATCACCTTCGGAATTTGTGTATATCGTTGAGTAACATAGATCACGTCTGTATTTTTATGTCTACCTCGGGAAAATATTCTGGCTGGATTTGATTGTTTATCTAGCATCACATCGTCGTATACAACTAAATTATTAATAAATCCGTCTATGGAATCTACGGATGGTGCTTCATCAATATCGGTTATAAACTCTATAACATCATTACCTTCATCCAGTAATCGTGCGTTTTCATTGAAATCTTTAAGTACATCATAACATCGTTGATCATCAGGGGATGGTGCTACTAAATACAATTTATCCCATTTCAACCATCTCATTATCAGATTAAGTAATAACTGCGTCTTACCCGATCCAGATGGTCCTATGATAATCATTCTGATGGAATTTGGTAGCGCAGGGTGGTGTTTAACTGGCTCTCGTTTTCTTGTTGCTGAGAAATCAATTATATCCATATATATTATGTCATGAATTTATATTGTTTACGCTGTAAAGTTAAAACTCCAACTACTGATTTAGCTACGGTTACAACAAAAAATAAAAAAATAGCGTATGGTGGAAAATGTTCTATATGCGGTAGAAAGAAATTTTCGTTTTTACCTAATAAGCGCGGTGGTGATATTGCTAATTTGATGTCAAAGTTTCCAGGTGCTCCATGGGCTAAATACAGCGGAGAAAAACATCTACCGGGATATAATTATTGCGGTCCTGGTACCAGACTTGATATCAGGCTCGATAATCAAGATCAACCAAAACCAGGCGAGGAACCAATAAACGCTATTGATCGAGCTTGTCATGTTCATGATGTAGCTTATAAGAGTAAAAATCTACAAGATAGGCATATTGCAGATGTGAAATTAATTCATGCATTAAATTCTATAAAAAATAAAAATATCAGAGAATCATTAGCTAATTGGTTAGTAAGATCTGCGATGAAAAGTAAATTAGCGCTAGGGGCTGGTAATTAATAATGTAATCGATTTATTATTCACCAAGAGGATACTGGAAGGGTAAAGCAGCAATTAGTAAACTCGCTGATGCAGCAGCGGTTAAACATTCTACTGCTAAAACGTGGTTGTCCAGGCAGGCAATATGGCAAATTTATCTACCACGTCCTAAACAAATTCAGTACGCGTATTTCAGTGTCAGTGTTCCTAATGAAGTTCATCAAGCTGATATTTTATTTTTACCATATGATACTGTACGTAGAAAAACGTACAAATACGCGCTAACCGTTGTTGATGTTGCAAGTAGATATAAAGAAGCAGAACCGTTCGCGACTAAAACAGCTGCTGAAGTAGCCGACGCATTTAAACGAATTTATCAACGAGGACTCGGACCACAAGGTGGTCTGCGATGGCCACAGCTGCTACAGGTTGATACTGGCAAGGAATTTCTTGGTCCAGTATCATCGTTGATGAAACAACATAATACCAAAATACGACGAGGGCATACTGCAATTCATCGTGATCAGGCAATTGTTGAGCGATTTAATCGAACACTCGCTGAGCGGTTATTTGGATATCAATACGCGAAGGAATTGATTCAGGATACGAGATCTCGTGAATGGGTGGCAAGATTACCAAGCGTGATAGCTGCATTAAATAATGAGATTACACGAACAACCAACATGAAACCCATTAGCGCAGTCACAAAAAAATATACCAACACATCGAAAAGATATTGAAAAACAAAAAATATTGGGTGATGTTACAGTTAGATATTTATATGAGCCCGGCGAACTTGAAGGTGGTAGCGCGAGAGCGACTGATCCTATTTGGAGTGTTACCACGCATAAGATATCCATCGTAACTAGATCCTCAGGTAGACCCGCAATCTACAGACTAGATTCGGCTGCTCCTCAACGCGGATTTGTACGTGAACAATTACAAGTAATCCCCACGGAGACACAACTACCGCCAAAATCACTTCAGTGATTTCGGTCACTTAACTAGCACTGGTGCCTGCACCCCGACGTCGATTACATTCAAGACAGGTCAACATGATATTTTCTCGTGTATGACCAAGATTGTTATTTTTTCTATCTACGGTAAATTGTCTTGGATCATTTTTCAGATACCGCCATAACATTATACAATTACAACTTGCACAATGATTATTCTGCTGCTGTTTTAACTCAATAATAAATTCAACATCAAGATCAAAGTCACGTTTATTTTTTTTATCAGATTGTTTGTATCCGATTAGTTTTTTTCTTATTATATCATCATCGATGATGTTAAATTTATCAACGATTTCAGGAATTATAATTCTACGTAATTGAGATATTTTTCTGACCCTCGATACCGCTAAATAAACTAAATTTGACCACTCGATGCGATCGTCTACAATCCAGACTCGTGTATCAGAAATAGTTAATCCCTGATACGAGTGGATCGTCATGGCGTATCCCAACACCCATGGAGATTTGTCAGCGTGTAATGCATCTTCGACCACACTGATATCAACAGCGACAATATCATTTAATACGAGATTCTGTTTTCTTGACTCTATCAAGGGTCCTGGAATATCAACATTAATATTCTGTTTTCGTGTATCTGATGGTCTATAACACAACGGTACGGGTAATTCTGAATATTTTTCTTTATGTAGTTGAAATAACTGCTGTTGTAAATCGTCTCTGATTATTTTTCTGCTTGCTACGATCAAATCGTTGGGTCTCCATAAATTGAAAAAATCACTCATTGAGGTCTCTGAGATCACTCCACGTAATATTTCACACTGAATTTTGTTTGATTGTAATCTGATTAATTTTTTTAATTCCTTCAAATTTGCATCAAGAGCTCTATGATCATCATCTATTTCTTCGTAATAATCAACGAAATTTTTTAACCAATCATGTGGATATGGTCCAACAAAAGGCTGCGGTTGACCATGATCGCCACACATTATTATAGCGGTATTTTTCGTCAACAACCAATCTAGAAACATTTTTAATGTATCTAATGAGACCGTGCATATCTCATCCCAAATAATTATTTTAGGTATATATTTTTCTCCCATCCGTTCAGGAGTACATGTATCCCCGCGCCACCGAAAGAAACTATGATACGTGCACGATTGTACTTGCCGCTGTTTCATCTCACGTGCGAGTCTATGTGTGGGTGTCAGCACGATAATATCTGAATTTCTAAAAACATTAATCGCTCGAGTCGTTTTGCCGCATCCACCAGGTCCATTGAGATATACTGTCTTATATCTGGTTATTGGATCACTCAACGATGGTGCTTTCGACATTTCTGATATTTTATTACCCTTACGATAAAAATCTCTCATTGGAACATCTGCTGATTCTGCATAATTGTGTAATAGTTCCTTTTTTATTCTCCACGAACCCCATCGTTCATCATTACTTGTAAATTTCATAACAGGTTCCAAATATTTACTTGAAATATAAAATGAGTCTGTTGCGACTCTGACTGCGGTCTTGGGAAATTTATTAATCATCGATAATAAATTTATGGAAACATAAGCCAACATGGAAGATCTTAGATGAGTATATTGTGGGGAGACGTCATTTATGTAACTAACGATCGTGCCCAATTTTGTTCCGTCGGATAAATAAACACCTTCTCGATTTACAAATATATTTCTCGCTGTTGTATCAGCGATTATAAAATCGTACTTGGCATCATCTAAAATTAATCGTGCGTGATGTCTTTAATAATCATATGCACCACCTTGAGTAAATTTACCTATAATTTTTCTACCGAGATCTTTTGCGGTTGTGAGTTTATTAGGAATATCATCTTCGGAAACATCATGATATTTTTCCTTCAACTCGCTAATAACTTCAGAATCTGACATGGGCAACCAAACTTTCGTCTGTGCATGATATGATATAATCGCCTCACTGACCACCAACGATGTCAGTATCATACAATCTAGCATATATCGTAACAAAACTATAGGTGCCCAACGTTTTTCACAAAAATGTCTACCAAACCAAACATAACAAATCTTGTGAATATTTTCGTTAAACTCGAATGACTCGATACGAGCAAATCCAGTCAGATCAAATTCAGGTAATGGTCCATTAATTGCCACTCGCGTCATCTCGTTTGTTGGGTGACCAAATCTTTCAAAGTACACAGAACAATCTCCGTATCCAAGAAAACGTCCCGGATAACACGCAACCATATCAACCGAAATAACATCATTGTAATTATATTTGGTATTCCATAATCCGCCATGTCCGTATTCGACGCAACTTGCGCGTACGTCCTCGAGTAAATCAAATCGTGTTGGTTTCCATGAATTTCTTTCTCTAGCAAAATGAGCCACAACAGATGGAATGGTAAAACAATTAGTTAGTAATTTTTCAGTATTTTCCACGTGCTTGCACTCTAAAAACATCTCCGCAAGATTTTTCATTTCGTCATGGAGGGATTCTGTTCGATATATTTCACCATTTGGTCTGACAAACTGATCAAATTCACCTTCCTCATTACTTTTAAATAACCATACCGATACAGGATCGGTTTTACTTATTTCGTTAATAAAATCAAACATGCATCCGGAGTAAAATCTAACAGTTCGATCACGTGGAAATATTGTTACTGCGTTAGTCCATGCATGCGCGTTATGATCGATAATATTTATTGGAGCTCCTTTCGATTTATATTTCGAGTCGTACAGTACTTCTCCCGTTATTGTCGCTACGGTTATTGGAAATTTTAATAGTTTTCCTAGTTCAGCAACATCTTTTATTGTAGCACCTGTATCCTTAACTGAATCAGCCCACGAGTTTATTTTTTCACGTCTTAAATCAGTTAATCCATTTCCACGCATCGCGTTTGTAAAATGTTCTATTACTCGTTCGGCTACACAATTTAACCTTGAAAATTTCATGGGTGCCAGTTTATCAACGTTGGGTTTTTTATTTATCTCATAGATTCCATAAATAACCGCTGTTACAGGATACGCTCGCTCATAATACGGTTTGTCAATACCCGTCAGTAGACCCGGTCTGGAGTTTTTACTTAATATGACAGTTTTATTATTGCCAAGGACAGGATCATATTTGTCACGAATAATCCAACTACCTGTTTCTGTTAATACAATAAATTTTACTCTGAAGAAATATTTTTGATTGCCCTCGTATTCAGCGATGTAGTTAATGATAGTTGCCGCTCGTTTGTCATTCATTGTGGCGTCCGTGACAGTATTACGTATAATCTTGAACGTTGACCATGTATGAGATGCACCATCCGTGTAAAATTCCTTCTTGGCGTCGTGAATTTTCGAGATCAGACTTTTATTTTTCGGATCAACCAGATCTCGTACTGGTAAGTCAGAAGATAATCTGTCGAGGTTGAATTTATATTTAACAGGCCTAGTTTGGGATAATCTCTCAAACTCATTCATATAATTAAAACAAATATTTAAATAAAGAAAATTATATATATGCAATGTCTCAATGCAAATGGTTGATGATTGGCTCAGTAAATCGATGCAACAAATCCTACAGAAAGGAATTTTGTTGGATGCACTCACAAAGCATACGACGAGGAAGTCTAGGACCAATACCATGTCTGCGGTGTGGTATTGGAGTTTGAGGAAAAACAGGATTATGTGGAAAGTGCGGCGGAAAACGGTTCAGAGAACTTAAAAGATATTATGACAAAAAAAATAATAATAGTGAAAACGCTATAAAATCCGCGGAGGATTATCTACTAAGTTTTCAGACAAACAATGATTTAAACAAATAATATTATTATAATGGAGCAAAATAAATTTGTCCCACATCCCACAATAACAAATTACGAATCAAATCGTAATGGAATGATTAGAAATTGCAGGTTGAAGAGACCGGTTGGTTATATTACTAATGTTGGTTATCTAATGTTCAACGCTGGAGGAAAGAAACATTATCTATGTCATAGATTTACGTACGAGTGTCATAACGGATTGATCGAAGATGGTTTTGTTATTGATCATCTTGACGGAAATCCTCAGAACAACTCCTTATCCATCCTTCGTGTTGTCACGCAAAGCGTGAACTCTGCACGTGGTAATACTGGAAGATGTAAGACAATTTCTAAAAGGGTAGTAAAGTCTACGAACATAGAAACCGGTGAAGAAATTACATTTCAGTCTATGAACGCGGCTGCGAAATATTTTGATATTAACTCGCGTGTGGTAAAATACGTCGCAGAAAATATAACCAAATCTACTTTCTCAAAAGTATATAAACAGAAAATCACCTTTCAATATTGTTGACTATCATCACCACCTCGAATTATATTTAACCACATTGAATTATATTAGTCGCTGTATGTCCCCCTTATACTACTGAATTTTTAATTATGCAAAGGGAGATTACTTTGTAATATATAGTTTTCTTCGTAAATTTCCGATTTTTATGGTCAGATTAACCATTTACGTCGTAATTAATTACTCGTAGAAGTATATTTATGGTTTCTAACTTACAAAATAGAAATTTCCCATCATACAACATAGCGAGAAACTGAGGTAACTTGACCGTTGTTATTGATCCGCACGTAGCTGTATATGCTGCATTTACAAACCGTTGTTATGCACAAATCGATATGCAGTGATTCATACCGCACGCAGGTTTATATTTGCAGTCTGTTACGAAAAACACTGTTATATTCAGAAACCGTTGTTATAATACAGATATATTCAGAAACCGTCATTTTAATGTAGAAATCATTCCGCTGTTTTAATTCAGAAATGCTGTAGCTATATATTAACTTCTGAAACATATGTTTGTAATAAGATTTGATAGCTCAATCCGTATCGTATTGGACTGTGACGCTCGCGGTCCAGGATCGAATCCCATGACTGACAATTGGTCAGTGGTTACGCATATTAGCGATTTTTATAATTAATTGGGGCACGCCAGCCTCTCTCCGCTCTCAAAACCATCCAAACTACGTATCACCGGTGGTTAATGCATGTTTTGTATTACCTACGGGTTGATTATTGGGGTAGGTGGTTCTGTTGAGCGGAGAAAATGGCCATTCATTCATTTCATTCATTCATTACATTCATTCATTCATTTCATTCATTCATTCATTACATTCATTCATTCATTACATCTCATTACATTCATTCATTCATTACATCACATTACATATTTACTGAACCTGCTAAAAGACTCGAATAGAGGTTCATTTATAATATGTGTTTGTGCCGTCCCCCTTCTTGGGCCTCTAGACGGTTGTTTGACGGGTTAGAAGCTCTCGTAGAAGGAATATTTCATGTGCCTGGTGAACTTGATAGAATGCAATGGCAAGCTATGAGTTCTTGGCTGTACTGTCTTTCATTCATTTCATAATATATGTTTGTGCTGTCCTTGAAACATCCCGACGAACTCGCTAAAGACTCGATAGGGGTTCTAGGGATATTTTTTTTTTATTTTAAAGATTTATATATTATATAATGAACCATGAAAATATCGAAGACATTATTTCTGCTATCAAAAAACTAGAAGAAAACAGAATTAATGTATCTGATGAACTAAATCCTGAAAAAATAGTTTCTGATTTTGAGATTTTACAAGAACGTAAAAACCAAGGAATACACACACTATCATCTGAATATAAGCTCAGGAAACGGATTCAGGCGGCAATGTTTCATTCGCTAGCTACCGTAGAAGATAATCAGGTGAAGGAGTTCGTTCCTCTCTCTGCCGCAGTGAAAAAAATTAGATCGCTGTTATCCCGCGAGTACGAGACAAAGAAAACGATTAGTACTCGTATAAGACAATTAAGAAAAATTATGTCGGAGAGTAACTTCGTTACTGGTGAAACGATCCAAAGTAACCTAGCCCAAAGTAGTAATTCCGATGAAGATGACTGAGACCTTTGATGGGTTTGTTGGTACTTAGATTTATGCAATTTTGATGGGTGAGTTGGTACTCAGAATTATTATTTTATTTCTGAATTATTATTTTATTTCTGAATTATTATTTTATTTATTCTGAAATTGATGGGTTAGTTGGTACTCTGAATCATGCAAACCAATCAATTTTGTAATTTTGATGGGTTAGTTGGTACTCTGAATCATGCAAACCAATCAATTTCGTAATTTTGATGGGTTAGTTGGTACTCTGAATCATGCAAACCAATCAATTTCGTAATTTTGATATGTTAGTTGGTTGTCAGATTTATGTAAAATGATCAATTTCGTAATTTTGATAGGTTAGTTGGTAGTCAGATTTATTATTTATTTTATTTATTCTGAATTATTTTATTTATTCTGAATTATTATTTTATTTTTTTCTGAATTATTATTATTTATTCTGAATTATTATTTATTTCTGAAATTGATGGGTTAGTTGGTACTCAGATTTATGTAAAATGATCAAATTTTCAGAAAAAAAATAAAATATTTCAACATTTGTCAGTGAAAATTGATGAATTTTCCATTATCATTCGGGTCAAACCTCAAGCGGTTCTCTAATTGATTTATCGATAAATCGTCAAAAATCAGTAAAATTAGCTCAAAAAATGAGACTTTTCATGCGATTTTTGTTAATTTTTCTGGTAGTTTTCGAAAAAAATGAGGGTTTTTGACGATTTATCGATAAAACCGCTTGAGGTTTGACCTGACGAAAAACTGTAATTTGACAAATTTTCCCTGACAAATCGACTAAAATACCCATCAAAAACACGAAATTTGTTGATTTTTCACTGAAATTCAGAAAAAAAAAATATTTCTGATGAAATAAAATATTTCTTAATCCGCTCCTTATTTTATTCATTCTGGAATATTATTTTTTTAAGTTGATCGACTTTAATGCAGGAATGTGCCTGACTCTGCTACAGATCTCTCTCGACGGAGTTCATTGTGTTGATAAGAAATCTCGTTTCCGTGGCTAAATTGCTCCATGTTTTGTGAAAACGCGCGTTTTCAAGTGTATAAAAACCCTCACGTGCTGGATCTTTCTACGATTTCACATACAGATTTATTACAAGCTCTTCTCCACGTAGGTCAATTAAGCGATTAAGGTGGTCTGTGAGTTTGAAATTTATTCGTGACAAATACTGATTATGTGTGCGTAGATAAACAGGATTGGTTGGTACTTGCACGATCAAATCGCCAGGGGGAACTTGTGGTGTGAACGTGTATAGGATGTATCCTTGTTGAGCCTGATTTGATTTTCCAAGATCTATTTGATAACTGCCTTCGATTACGTCACAAACTAGATTAGCCGCGATCGTCGATGATATATTAACGATTCCCGGAGATACGTGCCTACCGCCGCCGAGTGGATCATTATTATGTCTGAGAACAGTTGCTGGTGGGGCTATTTTTGTCCATGCATCGAGTATTTTAGGAAAGAACTCATCAATGACATCATTGACAGATTTTCTTAACTCAACTACACTATACCCGGGAAATTTAAAATTTAGTACATCGGCTTCTGTTAATTTATATTTATCTAACCATTCTTTTGCACTAGATCCTTTAGAAAATTTTAAACTAACCATAGCTTGAACTATTCGGTTATTAAAATATTCCATATCTGATACAAGCTGATTTAATATTTCCACACGCGTGATGATTTTTTCACGTGATGACGCTGATATGTCAAAAATATGTTCGTTAAAATATTGATTTAGTTGATCTAGTTGTTTTTTACATTCTTGATTGATTTCCTGAAAATATTTAACAATATTACTTTGACGAATACCCAAAGTAGTTGTTTCCCCGGGATTTTTAAAAGTCCATGCCTCAGTATCATCGACAAGGACAAGTAAGCTAAACAGTGATTTATTTATTAAATTACGTAGTTGTTCCCGGTATGATGGATTAATTTCATGATATGATTGCCTATCCGTGACATAATCAGACTTTTTCGGTTCTGGTGGTGTCTGTGTTATCGGTGGTGATATTTCAGGCCATCCTAGTACGGATCTTATCGTGGACTGATAAATATCAACGACGTAATCAGGAGAGTTTATTTCAATCGTCGAGGACAGCGTCGGCTCATGAACATTAATCGATATTTTTGCTTCTTTTCCTGTTATTGATTTTATTCTACGAGCAAATTCATCATTGATTTGTTCGACCTCATAACTACCAGTTGGTATTCCAACAACAACCCAGTCAGGTGTTCCATCGGGTTTGTTTTTATCAGCAAATACAAGCGAATTATTTGCTGGTGTACCATTAAATGATCTCGATCTGATGTTTGGCCAGCTGTAATATACTCGTAATTGTGCTAGTGCAATTTCATTCGCGCGAATTGCTGTTGGAAAATTGATGTTAAATTCAGGATTAATCGAGCTTAGCGAGATCATCGTTATCTTTGGTGGAGTTGTGTTGGTCACGATCTGCTGGAGTAATTCTGTCATTATTAATACTTGTATCTTTAATACCAGCGCAATTGTATACGCTGATCATCATTGAAAACTCAAAATCGGATATAATTCCATCATTGAGACTCGCTGATAACAACGAGGATAACCTCGTGTATGCGACAGTTGCTATGTGTAATTTTATCTTGTAATCGGATAATTTTTCATTCGTGCAAGTACATATTTTTTTGCAACGATATTAAGCACACCTGCAATTGTCGTAGTTGCACAAACACAAATAGTCACAGCTACAGGTGCCATCATTGTTACCGCGGATATTATTATTCCGCTTCCGGCAACAACAGCGGATACCGAATAAACAACAACGTCGATGATAACTAATCGTCGTTGATACTTTTTTATTTTTACTGTATATTGTTCGACTCGATCTTTCAACGCCGCCTGCCATTCACGCGCTTGATTGTACCTAAATCCTTGAACGTCGATAGCACTCATTATATTTTATGCCGTAACCAATTGAGGTGTTTCAGCTACAAATTCCAAACACCACCAGTAAGATGTTGCGGTTAATTTTTTATCAGCTGCTTCCAGAATAAATATTTCTTCAGTTCCGCTATTTAATATAACAGATACAACCCCGGAAAACCTGTCGGTGGAATGACGCCATGGAAACGTTGTAAATATTTCAAATTTTGCAGCACTAAACACAGACAGCCTGTACACGCCAGTGACTGTTGCGGTATATTTGATAGTATTATTTTGCTGTGACCATGTTGCAAATCCCGATGAAACCGTGCATACGATGTTGGTAATGTGCCCGGAAGTTATTCCGGCTGCGATTTTAATCAGACTGGTTTTATTAACGATTTCAGGAATTCCCGCCACGATGTTTTGCTGTGTTTGTTTGATCGTGTCTAGGTTAGTTTTGATATCAACGAGTTTCATGTCAACGGCGTGCGGAGTGCCGAAGAATTTATCTGTGGATTCGTCGGTTTTTTGAAAATTTCTTCGAAATCTTCCAAAAGCGCCTACGTGAACATCATACTCGGCCCGCAACGTGGATAATTTACCATCAACAGTGCCATAGTTAACGTCGAAGTATTTTTTTGTTGCAACGTCTTCGTCGGAGGTTGGATCTCTTAGTACTGTTATCTTATTTCCGTTCATGCTAAGTTCACCTGTCATTGTGTCACCGGTATTTTTTATGCGATTAGCAGCAGCTGCCGTAATTTGATTTCTGATGGTTGTAAACGATATACTTGAATCCCTGATTTTGCCGCTGTCAGTAAACACGGGTATATTATCCGTAACTGCACCAAGTACTCGTCGAACTATATCATTCCATCTGATATTGCTCGTTTTTAGTTTACCATGTCGATCCTGAAAAATAACAACCTCATCTGGGTCAACTCATCCCAGGTTCATAATATCAGCGAGGTCATCCTTAGTCGCGTACTTCGATAGATCAACGTCGCCGGGCTTTTTCTTAACACGTGAAGAAGATCTTCCGTAAATATCAACCATTATAATAAGACCTGTTGATTAAAACGCTTTACGCGCAACGAATCGGTTACTTGTGTAATCATGCACAACTTTATGTGGCGGCCTGGATGATTTTGATATAGCGTCGAGTACATTAATTACTTCACGACCGCATATTGGCGGATCTGTCATTGTTTGTGTGGGTAGCGTTGAATACCAAACTTTGGTTGTTGCGTGAAGTGGTGCAACATACTTGATAAATTCAACAGGTGGAGCTAACCCGTATGAATCAAAATAAACGATTCCACGTGGATCAACCGCGTATGATACCCAATGAGTACCAGGTCCGGAACGTTCGTCGAGATTAATAATACCTGTTTCGAGTTTGTTTGGTTGTTTTGGTAATTGATCTCGCATGAAAACACCTCTAAAGGCTTTTATTTTTAATCGTTTAGCGGCATCAAGTAAATCAAAATTTGATGCTGGAACGTCTAACGTGGAAGCCTCAGGCCTCTTCCCCAACGAGATCCTGGCAATCTTAAGCCGCGTCCCTTTTTTTGTATCCTTGCCCTGTTGCTTTCTTTAGAGCCATTCCAGCAGCTGTTCCAACAGCACCTAACGTGGCTGCTTTTGCTACGGCTGGCGCGGCAGCAGCTATTAACGCTGGAATAGCCGCAAGAAGTGGAAATATACCGCCTGTTTTAATTCAGTCTTTAACCGCACCCGCAGAGAGATTGAGTTTGACGCCTGTTTTTGATTGTTTAGCGTCGTTGAAATGTTTAAGCTGGCGTTCTGATAATGATAGTTTATTTTGACCACCCGTGATCTGATCTCGCTTTAGTGATATTTTCATTCCGCAGTTTTTTGCTGAATTTGATTGAAGGTTTTTAATCTGACCGTGAGTCAGACTGACACTAACGTGTTGATATGGCATTTTATGATAATACTCGTGTTTTTAAATAACACGATTAAAGATTTTCCACTGGTGCATCAACGACTCTCATTCGACCACTACCACCTTCAAGTAACATGGCTTTATCGCTAAGTGTAACCGCGATTGCTCTATAATCAACACCACCTGTATCTAATGTTGCTTTAAGATGTATATCAACGACAGATTGTTTTGATAGATCAAGATGCTCCAGTGAGAAATAATAAATCGGATACAAGGTTCTGAAATCATATTGTGATATTTGCAACCCAGTATCTACATTTTGATCATGTCCCATAAATGACATCAAACGATGATATGCACGTCCTACATGATTTTGTGCATAATTTAGTTGTATATTTTCTGTTGGTT